>JAQJZF010000037.1:1110000-1117500 GCA_028537955.1 Microtus californicus | reverse complement strand
ATCTAAGGCTAACCGTAACCCCTAACCCTAACCCTACCCTAACCATAACCCTAACGCTTACCCTAACCCTAACCCTAACCTGAACCCTAACTCTAACCCTAACCCTAACCCTAAGGCAAACCCTAACACTAAACCTAACACTAACCCTAACCCTAACAGTAAACCTAACTCTAAACCTAACTCTAACCCTAACCCAAATCCCTAACCTTAACACTAACCCAAAAGCTAACCCTAACCCTATCCCAAACCCTAACCCTAACCATAACCCTAACCCTAACCCTAACATAAACCCTAAGCCTAACCCAACCCTAACACTAACCCTAACCCTAATTCTAACTCTAACCCTAACGCAAATCCTAACCCTAACCCTAAACCTAACCCTAACCTAACCCAAACCGTAACCCTAACCCTAACCCTAACCCTTACCCTAACCCTAACACAAACCCTAACCCCTAACCCTTACCCTAAGCCTAACTCTACCCTAACCCAATCCCTAACCATAACCCTAACCCTAACACTAACCCTAACACTAACTCTAACCCTAACGCAAACCCTAACCCTAATCCTAACCCTAACCCTAACCATAACCCTAACCCTAACCCTAACCCTAACCCTTACCCTAACCCTAACGCAAACACTAACCCTAACCCTACCCTAACCCTAACCCTAACTCTAACACTTACCCTAACCCCTAACCCTAACCCTAACCCTAACCCTACCCTAAACCTAACCCTAACCCAAACCCTAACCCTAACCCTAACGCAACCCTAACCCTAACCCTAAGCCTAAACCTAACACTAACACTAAACCCTAACCCTAACCCTAACACTTACCCTAACCGTAATCCAAACCCTAACCCTAACCCTAACCCAAACCCTAACCCTAACCCTAACCCTAACATTAACCCTAACCCTAAACCCTAACCCTAACCCAAACCCTACCGTAACTCTAACCCTAACACTAACCCTTACCCTAACCCTAATCCAAACACAAAACCTAACCCTAACCGTAACCCTAACCCAAACCGTAACCCTAACCCTAACCCTAACCCTAAGCCTAACCCTAACCCTACCCTAATCAAAACCCTAACGCTTACCCTAACCCTAACCCTAACCCTAACACTAATTCTAACCCTAACACAAACCGTAACCCTAACCCTAACCCTAACCCTATCCCTAACCCTAACTAACCATAACCCTAACCCTAACCCTAACCCTAACCCTAACCCTAACCTGACCCTAACCCTAACCCTAACCCTAACCCTAACCCTAAACTGAACCCTAACCCTAACCCTAACGCAAACCCTAACACAAACCCTAACCCTAACACTAACCCTAACCCTGACACTAATCTTAAACCTCACCCTAACCCTAACCCTAACTCTAACCCTAACTCTAACCCTTACCCTAACCCTAACCAAAACCCTATAGCTAACCCTAACCCTAACCCAAATCCTAACCCTAACCCTAACCCTAAATCTAAGGCTAACCGTAACCCCTAACCCTAACCCTAACCCTAACCCTAACCCTAACCTGAACCCTCACCCTAACCCTAACCCTAACCCTAACCCTAACCCTAAGGCAAACCCTAACACTAAACCTAACACTAACCCTAACCCTAACAGTAAACCTAAATCTAAACCTAACCCTAACCCTAACCCAAATCCCTAACCTTAACACTAACCCAAAACCTAACCCTAATCCTAACCCTAACCCTAACCATAACCTTAACCCTAACCCTAACGTAAACCCTAAGCCTAACCCAACCCTAACACTAACCCTAACCCTAATTCTAATTCTAACCCTAACGCAAACCATAACCCTAACCCTAACCCTAACCCTAACCCTAACCCTAACCTAACACAAACCGTAACCCTAACCCTAACCCTAAGCCTAACGCTTACCCTAACCCTAACACTAACCCTAACCCCTAACACTAACCCTAACCCTAACCCTAACCCCTAACCCTAACCCTAAGCCTAACTCTACCCTAACCCAATCCCTAACCATAACCCTAAACCTAACACTAACCCTAACACTAACTCTAAACCTAACGCAAACTCTAACCCTAACCCTAACCCTAACCCTAAAACTAACCGTAACCCTAACCCTAACCATAACCCTTACCATAACCCTAACCCAAACCCTAACCCTAACCCTAACCCTAACCATAACCATAACCCTAACTCTAACACTTACCCTATCCCCTAACCCTATCCCTACCCTAAACCTAACCCTAACCCAAACCCTAACCCTAACCCTAACGCAACCCTAACCCTAACCCTAAGCCTAAACCTAACCCTAACCCTAACCCTAACCCTAACCTAACACAAACCGTAACCCTAACCCATACCTAACCCTAACCCTAACCCTTACCCTAACCCTAACCCTAACCCTAACCCCTAACCCTAACCCTAAGCCTAACTCTACCCTAACCCAATCCCTAACCATAACCCTAAACCTAACACTAACCCTAACACTAACTCTAACCCTAACGCAAACTCTAACCCTAACCCTAACCCTAACAATAAAACTAACCGTAACCCTAATCCTAACCATAACCCTTACCCTAAACCTAACCCTAACCCAAACCCTAACCCTAACCCTAACGCAACCCTAACCCTAACCCTAAGCCTAAACCTAACACTAACACTAACACTAAACCCTAACCCTAACCCTAACACTTACCCTAACCGTAATCCAAACCCTAACCCTAACCCTAACCCAAAACCTAAAGCTAACCCTAACCCTAACATTAACCCTAACATTAAACCCTAACCCTAACCCTAACCCTACCGTAACTCTAACCCTAACCCTAACCCTTACCCTAACCCTAATCCAAACCGTAAACCTAACCCTAAACGTAACCCTAACCCAAACCGTAACCCTAACCCTAAACCTAAGCCTATCCCTAACCCTAACCCCACCCTAATCCTAACCCTAACGCTTACCCTAACCCTAACCCTAACCCTAACCCTAACCCTAACCGTACCCGTAACCCTAAACCTAACCCTAACCATAACCATAACCCTTACACTAACTCTAACCCAAACCGTAACCGTAACCCTAACCCTAACCCAAACCCTAAACCTAACCCTAAACCTAACCCTAACCCTAACCCCTAACCCTACCCCTAACCCAACCCTAACCGTAACCCCAACCTTAACCATTACCCTAACCCTAACCCAAACCCTAACCCTAACACTAACCCTAACCCAAACCCTACCCTAACCCTAATCCTAACGCTAACCCTAACCCCTAACGCTAACCCAAACCTAAACCCTAACCTAACCCTAACCCTAACCCTAACCTGAACCCTAACCCTAACCCTAACCCTCACGCAAACCCTAACCAAACCCTAACCCTAACACTAACCATAAACCCAACACTAACCCTAACCCTAACCCTAACCCTAACCCTAAACCTAACCCTAATCCTAACCCTAACTCCTAACCCTGACCCTAACTCTACCCTATTCCTAACCCTAACCCTTACCATAACCCTTACCCTAACCCTAACCCAAACCCTAACCCTAACCCTAATCCTAACCCTAAACCAAACCCTAACCCTAACCCTAACCCTACCCTAACCATAACCCTAACCCTAACCCTAACCTGAACCCTAACCCTAACCCGAACGCAAACCCTAACCCTAACCCTAACACTAACCCTAAACCTAACCCTAACCCTAACAGTAACCCTAAACCTAAACCTAACCCTAACCCTAACCCTAATCCCTAACCTTAACCCTAACCCAAACCCTGACCCTAACCATAACCCTAACCCTAACCCTTACCCTAACCATAACCCTAACCCTAACCCTAACGCAAACCCTAACCCTAACCCTAACCGTAACCCTAACCCTACCCTAACTTTAACCCAAAATCTAACCCAAACCCTAACCCTAATCCTAACCCTAATCCTAACCCTAAACCCTAACCCTGACCCTAACCTGAACCCTAACCCTAACCCTAACGCAAACCCTAACCCTAACCCTAACACTAATCCTAACACTAACCCTAACCCTAACAGTAACCCTAAACTTAAACCTAACCTAACCCTAACCCTAAAACCTAACCCTAACCCTAACCCTAACCATAACCCTAACCCTAACACTAACCACTGTTGTAAATTCTAACAATACTTTGATAAATCCCAAACAACGCATCTTCTTTTCACCGAAACACATCTCTGTTTCTAACAAAAGCATTTCATGAAATTCGTACACTTTCAAAAGAACGAGACTATCTTTCAAAGTAAAGCTTCTAAGGGGAAGAGGAACAATATTCTCAATTCTAACAATACTTTGATATATCCCAAACAACGAATCTTCTTTTCACAGAAACACGTCTGTGTTTCTCACAAAAGCATTTCATGAAATTCATACACTTTCATAAGACGAGATTATCTTTCAAAGTAAAGCTTCTAAGCGGAAGAGGAACACTGTTCTCAATTCTAACAATACTGTGAAACATCCCACACAACGAATCTTCTTTTCAATCACGTCTACGTTTCTTACAAAAGCATTTCATGAAATTCATACACTTTCAGATGAATGTGAATATCTCTCAAAGTAAAGCTTCTAAACAGAAGAGGAACACTGATCTCAATTCTAACAATACTTTGATACATCCCAAACAACGAATCTTCTTTTCAAAGAAACACGTCTGTGTTTCTTACAAAAGCATTTCATGAAATTCATACACTTTCAAAAGAACGAGATTATCTTTCAAATAAAGTTTCTTAGGGGAAGAGTAAAACTCTTCTAAATTCTTTTTTTTTAATCCTAACCCTAACCCTAACCATAAACCCTGACCCTAACCCTAACCCTAACCGTAACTGTAAAACTAACCCTAACCCTTACCCTAACCCTAACCCAAACCCTAACGCTAACCCTAACCCTAACCCTAACCCTAACCCCTAACCCTAACCCTAACCCTACCCTAACCCTAACACTAACACTTATGCTAACCCTAACCCAAACCCTAACCCTAACCCTAAACGTAACCCAAACCCTAATCCTAACCCTAACCCTAACCCTAATCCTAACGCTAACCATAACCCTAACCATAACCCTAACCCTAACCCTAAACCTTAACCCTAAACCTAACCCTAACCCTAACCGTACCCGTAACCCTAACCCTAACCCTAACCATAACCATAACCCTTATCCTAACTCTAACCCAAATCCTAACCGAAACCCTAACCATAACCCAAACCCTAAACCTAACCCTAACCCTAACCCTAACCCCTAACCCTACCCCTAACCCAACCCTAACCGTAACCCCAACCTTAACCATTACCCTAAACCTAACCCAAACCCTAAACCTAACACTAACCCTCACGCAAACCCTAACCAAACCCTAACCCTAACACTAACCATAACCCCAACACTAACCCTAACCCTAACCCTAAACCTAACCCTAATCCTAACCCTAACTCCTAACCCTGACCCTAACTCTACCCTATTCCTAATCCTAACCCTTACCATAAACCTTACCCTAACCCTAACCCAAACCTTAACCCTAACCCTAAAACTAATCCTAACCCTAAACCAAACCCTAACCCCTAACCCTAACCCTAACCCTACCCTAACCATAACCCTAACCCTAACCATAACCCTAACCTGAACCCTAACATTAACCCTAGCGCAAACCCTAACCCTAACCCTAACACTAACCCTAACCCTAACCCTAACGCAAACCCTAACCCTAACCCTAACCGTAACCCTAACCCTAACCCTAACTCTAACCCAAAATCTAACCCAAACCCTAACCCTAACACTAACCCTAACGCTAAGCCTAACCCTAACCCTAACCGTAACCTGAACTTTAACCCTAACCTTAACCCTCACGCAAACCCTAACCAAACCCTAACCCTAACACTAACACTAAGCCTAACACTAACCCTAAACCTAACCCTAACCCTAAACCTAACCCTAATCCTAACCCTAACCCCTAACCCCTAACCCTGACCCTAACTCTACCCTATTCCTAACCCTAACACATACCATAACCCTTACCCTAACCCTAACCCAAACCCTAACCCTAACCCTAACCATAATCCTAACCCTAAACCAAACCCTAACCCTAACCCTAACCGTAACCCTAACCCTAACCCTAACTCTAACCCAACATCTAACCCAAACCCTAACCCTAACACTAACCCTAACGCTAAGCCTAACCCTAACCCTAACCCTAACCTGAACCCTAACCCTAACCTTAACCCTCACGCAAACCCTAACCAAACCCTAACCCTAACACTAACACTAACCCTAACACTAACCCTAAACCTAACCCTAACCCTAAACCTAACCCTAATCCTAACCCTAACCCCTAACCTTGACCCTAACACTACCCTATTCCTAACCCTAACCCTTACCATAACCCTTACCCTAACCCTAACCCAAACCCTAACCCTAACCCTAACCTGAACCCTAACCCTAACCCTAACGCAAACCCTAACCCTAACCCTAACACTAACCCTAACACTAACCCTAACCCTAACAGTAACCCTAAACCTAAACCTAACCATAACCCTAACCCTAACCCTAACCTTAACCCTAAAACCTAACCCTAACCCTAACCCTAACCATAACCCTAACCCTAACACTATTCCTAACCCTAACACTAACCACTGTTCTAAATTCTAACAATACTTTGATAAATCCCAAACAACGCATCTTCTTTTCACCGAAACACATCTCTGTTTCTAACAAAAGCATTTCATGAAATTCGTACACTTTCAAAAGAACGAGACTATCTTCAAAGTAAAGCTTCTAAGGGGAAGAGGAACAATATTCTCAATTCTAACAATACTTTGATATATCCCAAACAACGAATCTTCTTTTCACAGAAACACGTCTGTGTTTCTCACAAAAGCATTTCATGAAATTCATACACTTTCATAAGACGAGATTATCTTTCAAAGTAAAGCTTCTAAGCGGAAGAGGAACACTGTTCTCAATTCTAACAATACTGTGAAACATCCCACACAACGAATCTTCTTTTCAATCACGTCTACGTTTCTTACAAAAGCATTTCATGAAATTCATACACTTTCAAAAGAACGAGATTATCTTTCAAAGTAAAGTTTCTTAGGGGAAGAGTTAAACTCTTCTAAATTCTTTTTTTTAATCCTAACCCTAACCCTAACCATAAACCCTGACCCTAATCCTAAACCTAACCGTAACTGTAAAACTAACCCTAACCCTTACCCTAACCCTAACCCAAACCCTAACGCTAACCCTAACCCTAACCCTAACCCTAACCCTAACCCCTAACCCTAACCCTAACCCTACCCTAACCCTAAGCCTAACACTTATGCTAACCCTAACCCAAACCCTAACCCTAACACTAAACGTAACCCAAACCCTAATCCTAACCCTAACCCTAACCCTAATCCTAACCCTAACCATAACCCTAACCATAACCCTAACCCTAACCCTAAACCGTAACTCTAACCCTAACCCTAACCCTAACCGTACCCGTAACCCTAAACCT
>JAQJZF010000037.1:977500-1107500 GCA_028537955.1 Microtus californicus | reverse complement strand
TAACGCAAACTCTAACCCTAACCCTAACCCTAACCCTAAAACTAACCGTAACCCTAACCCTAACCATAACCCTTACCCTAACCCTAACCCAAACCCTAACCCTAACCCTAACCCTAACCATAACCATAACCCTAACTCTAACACTTACCCTAACCCCTAACCCTATCCCTACCCTAAACCTAACCCTAACCCAAACACTAACCCTAAACCTAACGCAACCCTAACCCTAACCCTAAGCCTAAACCTAACACTAACACTAAACCCTAACCCTAACCCTAACACTTACCCTAACCGTAATCCAAACCCTAACCCTAACCCTAACTCAAAACCTAAAGCTAACCCTAACCCTAACATTAACCCTAACATTAAACCCTAACCCTAACCCTAACCCTACCGTAACTCTAACCCTAACCCTAACCCTTACCCTAACCCTAATCCAAACCCTAAACCTAACCCTAACCGTAACCCTAACCCAAACCCTAACCCTAACCCTAACCCTAACCCTACCCTAATCCTAACCCTAACGCTTACCCTAACCCTAACACTAGCCCTAACCCTAACCCTAACCCTAACACTAAGCGTAACTCTAACCCTAATTGTAACCCTAACCCTAACCGTAACCCTAACCCTAACCCCTAATCCTAACCCTAATCCTAACCCTAACCCTATCCCTAACACTAAACCTAACCCCTAACCCTAACCCTAAGACTAACTCTACCCTAACCCAAACCCTTACCATAACCCTAACCCTAACACTAACCCTAACACTAACTCTAACCCTAACGCAAACCCTAAACCTAACCCTAACCCTAAAACTAACAGTAACCCTAACCCTAACCCTAACCCTTACCCTAACTCTAACCCAAACCCTAACCCTAACCCTAACCCTAACCCTAACCCAAACCTTAACCCTAACCCTAACCCTAACCCTAACCCTAACCCTAACCCTAACCCTTACCCTAACCCTAACCCTAACCCTAACCCTAATCCTAACCCTAACCCTAACCCTAACCGTCACCAAAACCCTAAACCTAACCTTAACCCTAACCCTAAACATAACCCTAAACCTAAACCCTAACCATAACCCTAACCCTACCGTAACCCTAACCCTAACCCTAACCCTCACCATAACCCTAACCCTAACCCTAACCCTAAACCCTAACCCGAACTCTAACCCTAACCCTAAATCTAAGGCTAACCGTAACCCCTAACCCTAACCCTACCCTAACCATAACCCTAACGCTTACCCTAACCCTAACCCTAACCTGAACCCTAACTCTAACCCTAACCCTAACCCTAAGGCAAACCCTAACACTAAACCTAACACTAACCCTAACCCTAACAGTAAACCTAACTCTAAACCTAACTCTAACCCTAACCCAAATCCCTAACCTTAACACTAACCCAAAAGCTAACCCTAACCCTATCCCAAACCCTAACCCTAACCATAACCCTAACCCTAACCCTAACATAAACCCTAAGGCTAACCCAACCCTAACACTAACCCTAACCCTAATTCTAACTCTAACCCTAACGCAAATCCTAACCCTAACCCTAAACCTAACCCTAACCTAACCCAAACCGTAACCCTAACCCTAACCCTAACCCTTACCCTAACCCTAACACAAACCCTAACCCCTAACCCTTACCCTAAGCCTAACTCTACCCTAACCCAATCCCTAACCATAACCCTAACCCTAACACTAACCCTAACACTAACTCTAACCCTAACGCAAACCCTAACCCTAATCCTAACCCTAACCCTAACCATAACCCTAACCCTAACCCTAACCCTAACCCTAACCCTTACCCTAACCCTAACGCAAACACTAACCCTAACCCTACCCTAACCCTAACCCTAACTCTAACACTTACCCTAACCCCTAACCCTAACCCTAACCCTAACCCTACCCTAAACCTAACCCTAACCCAAACCCTAACCCTAACCCTAACGCAACCCTAACCCTAACCCTAAGCCTAAACCTAACACTAACACTAAACCCTAAACCTAACACTAACACTTACCCTAACCGTAATCCAAACCCTAACCCTAACCCTAACCCAAACCCTAACCCTAACCCTAACCCTAACATTAACCCTAACCCTAAACCCTAACCCTAACCCAAACCCTACCGTAACTCTAACCCTAACACTAACCCTTACCCTAACCCTAATCCAAACACAAAACCTAACCCTAACCGTAACCCTAACCCAAACCGTAACCCTAACCCTAACCCTAACCCTAAGCCTAACCCTAACACTACCCTAATCAAAACCCTAACGCTTACCCTAACCCTAACCCTAACCCTAACACTAATTCTAACCCTAACACAAACCCTAACCCTAACCCTAACCCTAACCCTAACCCTAACTAACCATAACCCTAACCCTAACCCTAACCCTAACCCTAACCCTAACCCTAACCTGACCCTAACCCTAACCCTAACCCTAACCCTAACCCTAAACTGAACCCTAACCCTAACCCTAACGCAAACCCTAACACAAACCCTAACCCTAACACTAACCCTAACCCTAACACTAATCTTAAACCTCACCCTAACCCTAACCCTAACTCTAACCCTAACTCTAACCCTTACCCTAACCCTAACCAAAACCCTATAGCTAACCCTAACCCTAACCCAAATCCTAACCCTAACCCTAACCCTAAATCTAAGGCTAACCGTAACCCCTAACCCTAACCCTAACCCTAACCCTAACCCTAACCTGAACCCTCACCCTAACCCTAACCCTAACCCTAACCCTAACCCTAAGGCAAACCCTAACACTAAACCTAACACTAACCCTAACCCTAACAGTAAACCTAAATCTAAACCTAACCCTAACCCTAACCCAAATCCCTAACCTTAACACTAACCCAAAACCTAACCCTAATCCTAACCCTAACCCTAACCATAACCTTAACCCTAACCCTAACGTAAACCCTAAGCCTAACCCAACCCTAACACTAACCCTAACCCTAATTCTAATTCTAACCCTAACGCAAACCATAACCCTAACCCTAACCCTAACCCTAACCCTAACCCTAACCCTAACCTAACACAAACCGTAACCCTAACCCTAACCCTAAGCCTAACCCTTACCCTAACCCTAACACTAACCCTAACCCCTAACCCTAACCCTAACCCTAACCCTAACCCCTAACCCTAACCCTAAGCCTAACTCTACCCTAACCCAATCCCTAACCATAACCCTAAACCTAACACTAACCCTAACACTAACTCTAAACCTAACGCAAACTCTAACCCTAACCCTAACCCTAACCCTAAAACTAACCGTAACCCTAACCCTAACCATAACCCTTACCCTAACCCTAACCCAAACCCTAACCCTAACCCTAACCCTAACCATAACCATAACCCTAACTCTAACACTTACCCTATCCCCTAACCCTATCCCTACCCTAAACCTAACCCTAACCCAAACCCTAACCCTAACCCTAACGCAACCCTAACCCTAACCCTAAGCCTAAACCTAACCCTAACCCTAACCCTAACCCTAACCTAACACAAACCGTAACCCTAACCCATACCTAACCCTAACCCTAACCCTTACCCTAACCCTAACCCTAACCCTAACCCCTAACCCTAACCCTAAGCCTAACTCTACCCTAACCCAATCCCTAACCATAACCCTAAACCTAACACTAACCCTAACACTAACTCTAACCCTAACGCAAACTCTAACCCTAACCCTAACCCTAACAATAAAACTAACCGTAACCCTAATCCTAACCATAACCCTTACCCTAAACCTAACCCTAACCCAAACCCTAACCCTAACCCTAACGCAACCCTAACCCTAACCCTAAGCCTAAACCTAACACTAACACTAACACTAAACCCTAACCCTAACCCTAACACTTACCCTAACCGTAATCCAAACCCTAACCCTAACCCTAACCCAAAACCTAAAGCTAACCCTAACCCTAACATTAACCCTAACATTAAACCCTAACCCTAACCCTAACCCTACCGTAACTCTAACCCTAACCCTAACCCTTACCCTAACCCTAATCCAAACCGTAAACCTAACCCTAAACGTAACCCTAACCCAAACCGTAACCCTAACCCTAAACCTAAGCCTATCCCTAACCCTAACCCTACCCTAATCCTAACCCTAACGCTTACCCTAACCCTAACACTAACCCTAACCCTAACCCTAATCCTAACACTAAGCGTAACTCTAACCCTAACTGTAACCCTAACCCTAACCGTAACCCTAACCCTAACCCCTAATCCTAACCCTAATCCTAACCCTAACCCTAACCCTAACACTAACCCTAACCCCTAACCCTAACCCTAAGCCTAACTCTACCCTAACCCAAACCCTTACCATAACCCTAATCCTAAAACTAACCCTAACACAAACTCTAAACCTAACGCAAACCCTAAACCTAACCCTAACCCTAACCCTAACCGTAACCCTAACCCTAACCCTAACCCTTACCCTAACCCTAACCCAAACCCTAACCCTAACCCTAACCCTAACCCTAACCCTAACCCAAACCTTAACCCTAACACTAAACCTAACCCTAACCCTTAACCTAACAATAACCCTTAGTATAACCCTAACCCTAAATCTAAGGCTAACCGTAACCCCTAACCCTAACCCTAACCCTAACCCTACCATAACCATAACCCTAACCCTTACCCTAACCCTAACCCTAACCTCAACCCTAACCCTAACCCTAACCCTAACCCTAACCCTAAGGCAAACCCTAACACTAAACCTAACACTAACCCTAACCCTAACAGTAAACCTAACTCTAAACCTAACCCTAACCCTAACCCAAATCCCTAACCTTAACACTAACCCAAAACCTAACCCTAACCCTAACCCAAACCCTAAACCGAACCATAACCCTAACCCTAACCCTAACGTAAACCCTAAGCCTAACCCAACCCTAACACTAACCCTAACCCTAATTCTAACTCTAACCCTAACGCAAATCCTAACCGTAACCCTAATCCTAAAACTAACCCTAACCTAACCCAAACCGTAACCCTAACCCTAACCCTAACCCTAACCCTTACCCTAACCCTAACACTAACCCTAACCCCTAACCCTAACCCAAAGCCTAACTCTACCCTAACCCAATCCCTAACCATAACCCTAACCCTAACACTAACCCTAACACTAACTCTAACCCTAACGCAAACCCTAACCCTAATCCTAACCCTAACCCTAACCATAACCCTAACCCTAACCCTAACCCTAACCCTAACCCTTACCCTAACCCTAACGCAAACACTAACCCTAACCCTACCCTAACCCTAACCCTAACTCTAACACTTACCCTAACCCCTAACCCTAACCCTAACCCTAACCCTACCCTAAACCTAACCCTAACCCAAACCCTAACCCTAACCCTAACGCAACCCTAACCCTAACCCTAAGCCTAAACCTAACACTAACACTAAACCCTAACCCTAACCCTAACACTTACCCTAACCGTAATCCAAACCCTAACCCTAACCCTAACCCAAACCCTAACCCTAACCCTAACCCTAACATTAACCCTAACCCTAAACCCTAACCCTAACCCAAACCCTACCGTAACTCTAACCCTAACACTAACCCTTACCCTAACCCTAATCCAAACACAAAACCTAACCCTAACCGTAACCCTAACCCAAACCGTAACCCGAACCCTTAACCCTAACCCTAAGCCTAACCCTAACCCTACCCTAATCAAAACCCTAACGCTTACCCTAACCCTAACCCTAACCCTAACACTAATTCTAACCCTAACACAAACCCTAACCCTAACCCTAACCCTAACCCTAACCCTAACCCTAACTAACCATAACCCTAACCCTAACCCTAACCCTAACCCTAACCCTAACCCTAACCCTAACCTGACCCTAACCCTAACCCTAACCCTAACCCTAACCCTAAACTGAACCCTAACCCTAACCCTAACGCAAACCCTAACACAAACCCTAACCCTAACACTAACCCTAACCCTAACACTAATCTTAAACCTCACCCTAACCATAACCCTAACTCTAACCCGAACTCTAACCCTTACCCTAACCCTAACCAAAACCCTATAGCTAACCCTAACCCTAACCCAAATCCTAACCCTAACCCTAACCCTAAATCTAAGGCTAACCGTAACCCCTAACCCTAACCCTAACCCTAACCCTAACCCTAACCTGAACCCTCACCCTAACCCTAACCCTAACCCTAACCCTAACCCTAAGGCAAACCCTAACACTAAACCTAACACTAACCCTAACCCTAACAGTAAACCTAAATCTAAACCTAACCCTAACCCTAACCCAAATCCCTAACCTTAACACTAACCCAAAACCTAACCCTAATCCTAACCCTAACCCTAACCATAACCTTAACCCTAACCCTAACGTAAACCCTAAGCCTAACCCAACCCTAACACTAACCCTAACCCTAATTCTAATTCTAACCCTAACGCAAACCATAACCCTAACCCTAACCCGAACCCTAACCCTAACCCTAACCTAACACAAACCGTAACCCTAACCCTAACCCTAAGCCTAACCCTTACCCTAACCCTAACACTAACCCTAACCCCTAACCCTAACCCTAACCCTAACCCTAACCTCTAACCCTAACCCTAAGCCTAACTCTACCCTAACCCAATCCCTAACCATAACCCTAAACCTAACACTAACCCTAACACTAACTCTAAACCTAACGCAAACTCTAACCCTAACCCTAACCCTAACCCTAAAACTAACCTTAACCCTAACCCTAACCATAACCCTTACCCTAACCCTAACCCAAACCCTAACCCTAACCCTAACCCTAACCCTAACCATAACCATAACCCTAACTCTAACACTTACCCTATCCCCTAACCCTATCCCTACCCTAAACCTAACCCTAACCCAAACCCTAACCCTAACCCTAACGCAACCCTAACCCTAACCCTAAGCCTAAACCTAACCCTAACCCTAACCCTAACCCTAACCTAACACAAACCGTAACCCTAACCCATACCTAACCCTAACCCTAACCCTTACCCTAACCCTAACCCTAACCCTAACCCCTAACCCTAACCCTAAGCCTAACTCTACCCTAACCCAATCCCTAACCATAACCCTAAACCTAACACTAACCCTAACACTAACTCTAACCCTAACGCAAACTCTAACCCTAACCCTAACCCTAACAATAAAACTAACCGTAACCCTAATCCTAACCATAACCCTTACCCTAAACCTAACCCTAACCCAAACCCTAACCCTAACCCTAACGCAACCCTAACCCTAACCCTAAGCCTAAACCTAACACTAACACTAACACTAAACCCTAACCCTAACCCTAACACTTACCCTAACCGTAATCCAAACCCTAACCCTAACCCTAACCCAAAACCTAAAGCTAACCCTAACCCTAACATTAACCCTAACATTAAACCCTAACCCTAACCCTAACCCTACCGTAACTCTAACCCTAACCCTAACCCTTACCCTAACCCTAATCCAAACCCTAAACCTAACCCTAAACGTAACCCTAACCCAAACCGTAACCCTAACCCTAAACCTAAGCCTATCCCTAACCCTAACCCTACCCTAATCCTAACCCTAACGCTTACCCTAACCCTAACACTAACCCTAACCCTAACCCTAATCCTAACACTAAGCGTAACTCTAACCCTAACTGTAACCCTAACACTAACCGTAACCCTAACCCGAACCCCTAATCCTAACCCTAATCCTAACCCTAACCCTAACCCTAACACTAACCCTAACCCCTAACCCTAACCCTAAGCCTAACTCTACCCTAACCCAAACCCTTACCATAACCCTAATCCTAAAACTAACCCTAACACAAACTCTAAACCTAACGCAAACCCTAAACCTAACCCTAACCCTAACCCTAACCGTAACCCTAACCCTAACCCTAACCCTTACCCTAACCCTAACCCAAACCCTAACCATAACCCTAACCCTAACCCTAACCCTAACCCAAACCTTAACCCTAACACTAAACCTAACCCTAACCCTTAACCTAACAATAACCCTTAGTATAACCCTAACCCTAAATCTAAGGCTAACCGTAACCCCTAACCCTAACCCTAACCCTAACCCTACCCTAACCATAACCCTAACCCTTACCCTAACCCTAACCCTAACCTCAACCCTAACCCTAACCCTAACCCTAACCCTAACCCTAACCCTAAGGCAAACCCTAACACTAAACCTAACACTAACCCTAACCCTAACAGTAAACCTAACTCTAAACCTAACCCTAACCCTAACCCAAATCCCTAACCTTAACACTAACCCAAAACCTAACCCTAACCCTAACCCAAACCCTAACCCGAACCATAACCCTAACCCTAACCCTAACGTAAACCCTAAGCCTAACCCAACCCTAACACTAACCCTAACCCTAATTCTAACTCTAACCCTAACGCAAATCCTAACCGTAACCCTAATCCTAACCCTAACCCTAACCTAACCCAAACCGTAACCCTAACCCTAACCCTAACCCTAACCCTTACCCTAACCCTAACACTAACCCTAACCCCTAACCCTAACCCAAAGCCTAACTCTACCCTAACCCAATCCCTAACCATAACCCTAACCCTAACACTAACCCTAACACTAACTCTAACACTAACGCAAACCCTAAACCTAACCCTAACCCTAACCATAACCCTAACCCTAACCCTAACCCTAACCCTAACCCTTACCCTAACCCTAACGCAAACACTAAGCCTAACCCTAACCCTAACCCTAACCCTAACTCTAACACTTACCCAAACCCCTAACCCTCACCCTAACCCTAACCCTACCCTAAACCTAACCCTAACCCAAACCCTAACCCTAACCCTAACGCAACCCTAACCCTAACCCTAAGCCTAAACCTAACACTAACACTAAACCCTAACCCTAACCCTAACACTTACCCTAACCGTAATCCAAACCCTAACCCTAACCCTAACCCAAACCCTAACCCTAACCCTATCATTAACCCTAACCCTAAACCCTAACCCTAACCCTAACCCTACCGTAACTCTAACCCTAACCCTAACCCTTACCCAACCCTAATCCAAACCCAAAACCTAACCCTAACCGTAACCCTAACCCAAACCGTAACCCTAACCCTAACCCTAAGCCTAACCCTAACCCTAACCCTACCCTAATCCTAAACCTAACGCTTACCCTAACCCTAACCGTAACCCTAACCCTAACACTAACTCTAACCCTAACACAAACCCTAACCCTAACCCTAACCCTAAACCTAACCCTAACTAACCGTAACCCTAACCCTAACCGTAACCCTAACCCTAACCCTAACCTGACCCTAACCCTAACCCTAACACTAACCCTAACCCTAAACTGAACCCTAACCCTAACCCTGACCCTAACGCAAACCCTAACCCAAACCCTAACCCTAACACTAACCCTAACCCTAACACTAACCTTAAACCTCACCCTAACCCTAACCCTAACTCTAACCCTAACTCTAACTCTTACCCTAACCCTAACCAAAACCCTATAGCTAACCCTAACCCTAACCCAAATCCTAACCCTAACCCTAACCCTAAATCTAAGGCACCGTAACCCCTAACCCTAACCCTAACCCTAACCCTACCCTAACCATAACCCTAACCCTTACCCTAACCCTAACCCTAACCTGAACCCTAACCCTAACCCTAACCCTAAGGCAAACCCTAACACTAAACCTAACACTAACCCTAACCCTAACAGTAAACCTAAATCTAAACCTAACCCTAACCCTAACCCAAATCCCTAACATTAACACTAACCCAAAACCTAACCCTAACCCTAACCCTAACCCTAACCATATCCTTAACCCAAACCCTAACGTAAACCCTAAGCCTAACCCAACCCTAACACTAACCCTAACCCTAATTCTAACTCTAACCCTAACGCAAACCATAACCCTAACCCTAACCCTAACCCTAACCCTAACCCTAACCCTAACCGTATCCTAACCCTAACCCTAACCCTTACCCTAACCCTAACCCAAACCCTAACCCTAACCCTAACACAAACCTTAACCCTAACCCTAACCTTAACCCTAACCCTTACCCTAACCCTAACCCTTACCATAACTCTAACCCTAACCCTAACCCTAAACCCTAACCCTAACCCTAAATCTAAGACTAATCGTAACACCTAACCCTAACCCTAACCCTACCCTAACCATAACCCTAACCCTTACCCTAACCCTAACCCTAACCTGAACCCTAACCCTAACCCTAACCCTAACCCTAAGGCAAACCCTAACACTAAACCAAACACTAACCCTAATCCTAACAGTAAACCTAACTCTAAACCTAACCCTAACCCTAACCCAAATCCCTAACCTTAACACTAACCCAAAACCTAACCCTAACCATAACCCTAACCCTAACCCTAACCCTAACCCTAACACTAACCCTAACCCCTAACCCTAACCCTAAGCCTAACTCTACCCTAACCCAATCCCTAACCATTACCCTAACCCTAACACTAACCCTAACACTAACTCTAACCCTAACGCAAACCCTAAACCTAACCCTAACCCTAACACTAACCCTAACCCTAACCGTAACCGTAACCCTAACCCAAACCCTTACCCTAACCCTAACCCAACCCTAACCCTAACCCTAACTCTAACACTTACCGTAACCCCTAACCCAAAACTTAACCCTAACCCAATCCCTAAACCTAACCCTAACCCTAACCCTAACGCAAACCCTAATTCTAACCCTAAGACTAAACCCTAAACCTAACCCTAACCCTAACCCAGACCTTACCCTAACCGTAATCCAAACCCTAACCCTAACCCTAACCCAAATCCTAAACCTAACCCTAACCCTAACCCTAACATTAACCCTAACCCTAAACCCTAACCCTAACCCTACCGTAACCCTAAACCTAACCCTAACCCTTACCCTAACCCCAATCCAAACCCTAAACCTAACCCTAACCGTAACCCTAACCCAAACCGTAAGCCTAACCCTAACCCTAACCCTAAGCCTTAGCCTAACCCTAACCCTACCCTAATCCTAACCCTAACCCTTACCCTAACCCTAACACTAACCATAACCCTAACCCTAACCCTAACACTAAGCGTAACCCTAACCCTAACTGTAACCCTAACCCTAACCGTAACCCTAACCCTAACCGTAACCGTAACCCTAACCCTAACACTAACCCTAACCCCTAACCCTAAACCTAAGCCTAACCCTACCCTAACCCTAACTCTAACAATAACCCTAACCCTAACACTAACCCTAACCCTAACTCTAACCCTAACGCAAACCCTAACCCTAACCCTAACCCTAACCGCAACCCTAACACTAACCCTAACCCTTACCCTAACCCTAACCCAAACTCTAACCCTAACCCTAAGCTTAACCCTAACCCTAACACTACCCTAACCCTAACCCTAAACTTTACCCTAACCCTAAACCTTAACCCTAACCCTATCCCTAACCCTAACCCTAACTCTAACACTAACCCTAACCCCTAATCCTAACCCTAACCCTAACCCTAACCTAACCCTAACCCTAACCCAAACCCTAACCCTAACCCTAACCTTAACCCTAAAGCAAACCCTATCCCTAACCCTAACCCTAACACTAAACCCTCATCCTAACCATAACCCTAACCCAAACCCTTACCCTAACCGTAATTCATACCCTAACCCTAAACCTAACCCAAACCCTAAACCTAACCCTAAACCTAACACTAACCCTAACACTAACACTAACACTAAACCCTAAACCTAACTCTAAACCTAACCCTAACACTTACCCTAACCGTAATCCAAACCCTAACCCTAATCCTAACCCTAACCCTAACTCAAACCCTAAACCTAACCCTTACACTAACCCTAACCATAACCCTAACCCTAAACCCTAACCGTAAACCTAACCCTACCGTAACCCTAATCCTAACCCTAACCCTTACCATAACCCTAACCCTAACCATAACCCTAAACCCTAACCTTAACCCTAACCCTAACCCTAACTCTAAAAGGAAGAGGAACACTGTTCTAAATTCTTTTTTTTAACCCTAACCCTAACCCTAACCCTAACCCTACCCTAAACCTAACCCTAACCCTAACCCTTACCCTAACCCTAAACCAAACCCTAACCCTAACCCTAACCCTAACCCAAACACTAACCTTAACCCTAATCCTAACCCTAACCCTAACACTAACAGTAAACCTAACACTAACCCTAAACCCTAACCCTAACCCTAACCCTAACCCTAACCCTAAGCCTAACACAAATCCTAACCCTAACCCTAACCCTAAACCCTAACCCTAACCCTAACCCTAACCTAACCCTAACCCTAACCCTAACACTAACCGTAACCCTAACCCTAAACTGAACCCTAACCCTAACCCTAACCCTAACGCAAACCCTAACCCAAACCCTAACCCTAACACTAACCCTAACCCTAACACTAACCTTAAACCTCACCCTAACCCTAACCCTAACCCTAACCCTAACCCTAACCCTAACCCTAACCCTAAATCTAAGGCTAACCGTAACCCCTAACCCTAACCCTAACACTAACCCTACCCTAACCCTAACCATAACCCTAACCGAAACCCTAAGCTGAACCCTAACCCTAACCCTAACCCTAACCCTAAGGCAAACCCTAACACTAAACCTAACACTAACCCTAATCCTAACAGTAAACCTAACTCTAAACCTAACCCTAACCCTAACCCAAATCCCTAACCTTAACACTAACCCAAAACCTAACCCTAACCCTAACCCTAACCATAACCCTAACCCTAACCCTAACGTATACCCTAAGCCTAACCCAACCCTAACACTAACCCTAACCCTAATTCTAACTCTAACCCTAACGCAAACCCTAACCCTAACCCTAACGCAAACCCTAACCCTAACCTTAACCCTAACCCTAACCCTAACCCTAACCCTAACACTAACCCTAATCCCTAACCCAAACCCTAAGCCTAACTCTACCCTAACCCAAACCCTAACCATAACCCTAACCCTAACCCTAACCCTAACCTGAACCCTAACCCTAACCCTAACCCTAACCCTAAGGCAAACCCTAACACTAAACCTAACACTAACCCTAATCCTAACAGTAAACCTAACTCTAAACCTAACCCTAAACCTAACCCAAATCCCTAACCTTAACACTAACCCAAAACCTAACCCTAACCCTAACCCTAACCCTAACCCTAACTAACCGTAGCCCTAACCCTAACCATAACCCTAATTCTAACCTGACCCTAACCCTAACCCTAACCCTAAGCCAAACCCTAACCTAAACCCTAACCATAACACTAACCCTAACACTAACCCTAACACTAACTCTAACCCTAACGCAAAACCTAACCCTAACCCTAACCCTAACCGTAACCCTAACCCTAACCCTAACTCTAACCCTTACCCTAACCCTAACCCAAACCCTAAGCCTAACCCTAACCTTAACCCTAACCCTAACCCTAACTCTAACACTTACCTTAACTCCTAACCCTAACCCTAACCTAAACCTAACCCTAACCCTAACCCTAACGCAACCCTAACCCTAACCCTAAGCCTAAACCTAACACTAACACTAAACCCTAACCCTAACCCTAACACTTACCCTAACCGTAATCCAAACCCTAACCCTAATCCTAACCCAAACCCTAAAGCTAACCCTAACCCTAACATTAACCCTAACCCTAAACCCTAACCCAAACCCTAACCCTAACCCGAACCCTAACCCTAACCCTAACCCTTACCCTAACCCTAACCCTAACTCTAAACCTAACCCTAACCCTAAACCCTAACCCTAACCCTAACCCTAAACCTAACCCTAACCCTAACCCTAACACTAACTCTAACCCTAACACTAAACCTAACCCTAACCCTAACCCTAAACCTAAAGCTAATCCTAACCCTAACCCCTAACCCTAACCCTAACTCTACCCTATTCCTAACCCTAACCCTTACCCTAACCCTTACACTAACCCTAACCCAAACCCTAAACCTAACCCTAACCCAAACCCTAACCCTAACCATAACAATAACACTTACGCTAACCGTAACCCCTAACCCTAACCCTACCCTAACCATAACCCTAACCCTAACCCTAACCTGAAACGTAACACTAACCCTAACGCAAACCCTAACCCTAACTCTAATCCTAACCCTAACCCTAACAAAACCCTAAACCTAAACCTAACCCTAACCCTAACCCTAGTCCCTAACCTTAACCCTAACCGTAACCCTAACACTAACCCTAACCCTTACCCTAACCCTAACACTAGCCCTAACCCTAACCCTAACCCTAACACTAAGCGTAACTCTAACCCTAATTGTATCCCTAACCCTAACCGTAACCCTAACCCTAACCCCTAATCCTAACCCTAATCCTAACCCTAACCCTAACCCTAACACTAACCCTAACCACTAACCCTAACCCTAAGCCTAACTCTACCCTAACCCAAACCCTTACCATAACCCTAAACCTAACACTAACCCTAACACTAACACTAACCCTAACGCAAACCCTACACCTAACCCTAACCCTTCCCTAACCCTAACAGTAACCCTAACCCTAACCCTAACCCTAACCCTAACCCTAACCCTAACACTTACCCTAACCCTAACCCTAACCCTAACCCTAATCCTAACCCTAACCCTATCCCTAACCCTCACCAAAAACCTAAACCTAACCCTAACCCTAACCCTAAACATAACCCTAAACCTAAACCCTAACTGTAACCCTAACCCTACCGTAACCCTAACCCTAACCCTAACCCTTACCATAACCCTAACCCTAACCCTAACCCTAACCCTAACCCTAAACCCTAACCCGAACTCTAACCCTAACCCTAAATCTAAGGCTAACCGTAACCCCTAACCCTAACCCTAACCCTAACCCTACCCTAACCATAACCCTAACCCTTACCCTAACCCTAACCCTAACCTGAACCCTAACCCTAACCCTAACCCTAACCCTAACCCTAAGGCAAACCCTAACACTTAACCTAACACTAACCCTAACCCTAACAGTAAACCTAACTCTAAACCTAACCCTAACCCTAACCGAAATCCCTAACCTTAACACTAACCCAAAACCTAACCCTAACCCTATCACAAACCCTAACCCTAACCATAACCCTAACCCTAACCCTAACACTAACACTAACACTAAACCCTAAACCTAACTCTAAACCTAACCCAAACCCTTACCCTAACCGTAATCCAAACCCTAACCCTAATCCTAACCCTAACCCTAACTCAAACCCTAAACCTAACCCTAACACTAACCCTAACCATAACCCTAACCCTAAACCCTAACCGTAACCCTAACCCTACCGTAACCCTAATCCTAACCCTAACCCTTACCATAACCCTAACCCTAACCCTAACCCTAACCCTAACCCTAAACCCTAACCCTAACCCTAACCCTAAGCCTAACTCTAAAAGGAAGAGGAACACTGTTCTAAATTCTTTTTTTTAACCCTAACCCTAACCCTAACCCAACCCTATACCTAAACCTAACCCTAACACTAATCCTAACCCTAAACCTAACCCTAACCCTAACCCCTAACCCTAAAACAAACCCTAAGCCTAACCCTAATCCTAACCCTAAACCTTACCCTAACCCTAACCCAAATCCTAACCCTAACCCTAACCCTAAGCCTAACACAAATCCTAACCCTAACCCTAACCCTAACCCTAAACCCTAACCCTAACCCTAACCCTAACCTAACCCTAACCCTAACCCTAACCCTAACCCTAACCCTAACCCTAAACTGAACCCTAACCCTAACCCTAACCCTAACCCTAACGCAAACCCTAACCCAAACCCTAACCCTAACACTAACCCTAACCCTAACACTAACCTTAAACCTCACCCTAACCCTAACCCTAACCCTAACCCTAACTCTATCCCTAACCCTAACCCTTACCCTAACCCTAAACCAAACCCATAGCTAACCCTAACCATAACCCTAATCCAAATCCTAACCCTAACCCTAAATCTAAGGCTAACCGTAACCCCTAACCCTAACCCTAACCCTAACCCTACCCTAACCATAACCCTAACCCTAACCCTAACCCTAACCCTAACCCTAACCTGAACCCTAACCCTAACCCTAACCCTAACCCTAACCCTAAGGCAAACCCTAACACTAAACCTAACACTAACCCTAATCCTAAAAGTAAACCTCACTCTAAACCTAACCCTTACCCTAACCCAAATCCCTAACCTTAACACTAACCCAAAACCTAACCCTAACCCTAACCCTAACCATAACACTAACCCTAACCCTAACGTAAACCCTAAGCCTAACCCAACCCTAACCCTAACCCTAACCCTAATTCTAACTCTAACCCTAACACAAAACCTAACCCTAACCCTAACGCTAACCCTAACCCTAACCCAAACCCTAACCATAACCCTAACCCTAACCCTAACCCTAACCCTAACCCTAACCTGAACCCTAACCATAACCTTAACCCTAACCCTAACCCTAACGTAAACCCTAAGCCTAACCCAACCCTAACCCTAACCCTAACCCTAATTCTAACTCTAACCCTAACACTAACCCTAACCCAAATCCTAACACTAACCCTAACCCTAACCATAACCCTAACCCTAACCCTAACCGTAACCCTAACCCTAACCCCTAATCCTAACCCTAATCCTAACCCTAACCCTAACCCTAACCCTAACACTAACCCTAACCCCTAACCCTAACCCTAAGCCTAACTCTACCCTAACCCAAACCCTTACCATAACCCTAACCCTAACACTAACCCTAACCCTAACTCTAACCCTAACGCAAACCCTACACCTAACCCTAACCCTAACCCTAACAGTAACCCTAAACCTAACCCTAACCCTAACCCTAACACTTACCCTAACCCTAACCCTAACCCTAACCCTAATCCTAACCCTAACCCTATCCCTAACCCTCACCAAAACCCTAAACCTAACCCTACCCCTAACCCTAAACATAACCCTAAACCTAAACCCTAACTGTAACCCTAACCCTACTGTAACCCTAACCCTAAACCTAACCCTTACCATAACCCTAACCCTAACCCTAACCCTAAACCCTAACCCGAACTCTAACCCTAACCCTAAATCTAAGGCTAACCGTAACCCCTAACCCTAACCCTAACCCTAACCCTACCCTAACCATAACCCTAACCCTTACCCTAACCCTAACCCTAACCTGAACCCTAACCCTAACCCTAACCCTAACCCTAAGGCAAACCCTAACACTAAACCTAACACTAACCCTAACCCTAACAGTAAACCTAACTCTAAACCTAACCCTAACCCTAACCGAAATCCCTAACCTTAACACTAACCCAAAACCTAACCCTAACCCTATCACAAACCCTAACCCTAACCATAACCCTAACCCTAACCCTAACCCTAACACTAACACTAAACCCTAAACCTAACTCTAAACCTAACCCAAACCCTTACCCTAACCGTAATCCAAACCCTAACCCTAATCCTAACCCTAACCCTAACTCAAACCCTAAACCTAACCCTAACACTAACCCTAACCATAACCCTTACCCTAAACCCTAACCGTAACCCTAACCCTACAGTAACCCTAATCCTAACCCTAACCCTTACCATAACCCTAACCCTAACCCTAACCCTATCCCTAAACCCTAACCCTAACCCTAACCCTAACCCTAAGCCTAACTCTAAAAGGAAGAGGAACACTGTTCTTAATTCTTTTTTTAACCCTAACCCTAACCCTAACCCAACCCTATACCTAACCCTAACACTAACACTAATCCTAACCCTAAACCTAACCCTAACCCTAACCCCTAACCCTAACACAAACCCTAAGCCTAACCCTAATCCTAACCCTAAACCTTACCCTAACCCTAACCCAAATCCTAACCCTAACCCTAACCCTAAGCCTAACACAAATCCTAACCCTAACCCTAACCCTAACCCTAAACCCTAACCCAAACCCTAACCCTAACCTAACCCTAACCCTAACCCTAACCCTAACCCTAACCCTAACCCTAAACTGAACCCTAACCCTAACCCTAACCCTAACGCAAACCCTAACCCAAACCCTAACCCTAACACTAACCCTAACCCTAACACTAACCTTAAACCTCACCCTAACCCTAACCCTAACCCTAACCCTAACTCTATCCCTAACCCTAACCCTTACCCTAACCCTAAACCAAACCCATAGCTAACCCTAACCATAACCCTAATCCAAATCCTAACCCTAACCCTAAATCTAAGGCTAACCGTAACCCCTAACCCTAACCCTAACCCTAACCCTACCCTAACCATAACCCTAACCCTAACCCTAACCCTAACCCTAACCCTAACCTGAACCCTAACCCTAACCCTAACCCTAACCCTAACCCTAAGGCAAACCCTAACACTAAACCTAACACTAACCCTAATCCTAAAAGTAAACCTCACTCTAAACCTAACCCTTACCCTAACCCAAATCCCTAACCTTAACACTAACCCAAAACCTAACCCTAACCCTAACCCTAACCATAACACTAACCCTAACCCTAACGTAAACCCTAAGCCTAACCCAACCCTAACCCTAACCCTAACCCTAATTCTAACTCTAACCCTAACACAAAACCTAACCCTAACCCTAACGCTAACCCTAACCCTAACCCAAACCCTAACCATAACCCTAACCCTAACCCTAACCCTAACCCTAACCCTAACCTGAACCCTAACCATAACCTTAACCCTAACCCTAACCCTAACGTAAACCCTAAGCCTAACCCAACCCTAACCCTAACCCTAACCCTAATTCTAACTCTAACCCTAACACTAACCCTAACCCAAATCCTAACACTAACCCTAACCCTAACCATAACCCTAACCCTAACCCTAACCGTAACCCTAACCCTAACCCCTAATCCTAACCCTAATCCTAACCCTAACCCTAACCCTAACCCTAACACTAACCCTAACCCCTAACCCTAACCCTAAGCCTAACTCTACCCTAACCCAAACCCTTACCATAACCCTAACCCTAACACTAACCCTAACCCTAACTCTAACCCTAACGCAAACCCTACACCTAACCCTAACCCTAACCCTAACAGTAACCCTAAACCTAACCCTAACCCTAACCCTAACACTTACCCTAACCCTAACCCTAACCCTAACCCTAATCCTAACCCTAACCCTATCCCTAACCCTCACCAAAACCCTAAACCTAACCCTACCCCTAACCCTAAACATAACCCTAAACCTAAACCCTAACTGTAACCCTAACCCTACTGTAACCCTAACCCTAAACCTAACCCTTACCATAACCCTAACCCTAACCCTAACCCTAAACCCTAACCCGAACTCTAACCCTAACCCTAAATCTAAGGCTAACCGTAACCCCTAACCCTAACCCTAACCCTAACCCTACCCTAACCATAACCCTAACCCTTACCCTAACCCTAACCCTAACCTGAACCCTAACCCTAACCCTAACCCTAACCCTAAGGCAAACCCTAACACTAAACCTAACACTAACCCTAACCCTAACAGTAAACCTAACTCTAAACCTAACCCTAACCCTAACCGAAATCCCTAACCTTAACACTAACCCAAAACCTAACCCTAACCCTATCACAAACCCTAACCCTAACCATAACCCTAACCCTAACCCTAACCCTAACACTAACACTAAACCCTAAACCTATCTCTAAACCTAACCCAAACCCTTACCCTAACCGTAATCCAAACCCTAACCCTAATCCTAACCCTAACCCTAACTCAAACCCTAAACCTAACCCTAACACTAACCCTAACCATAACCCTTACCCTAAACCCTAACCGTAACCCTAACCCTACAGTAACCCTAATCCTAACCCTAACCCTTACCATAACCCTAACCCTAACCCTAACCCTATCCCTAAACCCTAACCCTAACCCTAACCCTAACCCTAAGCCTAACTCTAAAAGGAAGAGGAACACTGTTCTTAATTCTTTTTTTAACCCTAACCCTAACCCTAACCCAACCCTATACCTAACCCTAACACTAACACTAATCCTAACCCTAAACCTAACCCTAACCCTAACCCCTAACCCTAACACAAACCCTAAGCCTAACCCTAATCCTAACCCTAAACCTTACCCTAACCCTAACCCAAATCCTAACCCTAACCCTAACCCTAAGCCTAACACAAATCCTAACCCTAACCCTAACCCTAACCCTAAACCCTAACCCAAACCCTAACCCTAACCTAACCCTAACCCTAACCCTAACCCTAACCCTAACCCTAACCCTAAACTGAACCCTAACCCTAACCCTAACCCTAACGCAAACCCTAACCCAAACCCTAACCCTAACACTAACCCTAACCCTAACACTAACCTTAAACCTCACCCTAACCCTAACCCTAACCCTAACCCTAACTCTATCCGTAACCCTAACCCTTACCCTAACCCTAAACCAAACCCTATAGCTAACCCTAACCATAACCCTAATCCAAATACTAACCCTAACCCTAAATCTAAGGCTAACCGTAACCCCTAACCCTAACCCTAACCCTAACCCTACCCTAACCATAACCCTAACCCTAACCCTAACCCTAACCCTAACCTGAACCCTAACCCTAACCCTAACCCTAAGGCAAACCCTAACACTAAACCTAACACTAACCCTAATCCTAACAGTAAACCTCACTCTAAACCTAACCCTTACTCTAACCCAAATCCCTAACCTTAACACTAACTCAAAACCTAACCCTAACCCCAACCCTAACCCTAACCATAACACTAACCCTAACCCTAACGTAAACCCTAAGCCTAACCCAAACCTAACCCTAACCCTAACCCTAATTCTAACTCTAACCCTAACGCAAAACCTAACCCTAACCCTAACGCTAACCCTAACCCTAACCCAAACCCTAACCATAACCCTAACCCTAACCCTAACCTGAACCCTAACCATAACCTTAACCCTAACCCTAACCCTAACGTAAACCCTAAGCCTAACCCAACCCTAACCCTAACCCTAACCCTAATTCTAACTCTAACCCTAATACTAACGCTAACCCAAATCCTAACACTAACCCTAACCCTAACCATAACCTTAACCCTAACCCTAACCCTAACCCTAACACTAACTCTAACCCTAACACAAACCCTAACCCTAACACAAACCCTAACCCTAACCCTAACCCTAACCCTAACCCAACCCTAACCCTAACCCTAACCCTAATTCTAACTCTAACCCTAACACTATCCCTAACCCAAATCCTAACACTAACCCTAACCATAACCCTAACCCTAACCCTAACCGTAACCCTAACCCTAACCCCTAATCCTAACCCTAATCCTAACCCTAACCCTAACCCTAACACTAACCCTAAACCCTAACCCTAACCCTAAGCCTAACTCTACCCTAACCCAAACCCTTACCATAACCCTAACCCTAACACTAACCCTAACACTAACTCTAACCCTAACGCAAACCCTACACCTAACCCTAACCCTAACCCTAACAGTAACCCTAACCCTAACCCTAACCCTAACCCTAACACTAATCCTAACCCTAAACCTAACCCTAACCCTAACCCTAACCCTAACCCTAACCCTAACCCTAACCCTAACCCTAACCCTAACCCTAACCCTAACCCTAACCCTAACGCAACCCTAACCCTAGCCCTAAGCCTAAACCTAACACTAACACTAAACCCTAACCCTAACCCTAACACTTACCCTAACCGTAATCCAAACCCTAACCCTAACCCTAACCCAAACCCTAAAGCTAACCCTAACCCTAACATTAACCCTAACCCTAAACCCTAACCCTAACCCTAATCCTACCGTAACTCTAACCCTAACCCTTACCCTAACCCTAATCCAAACCCTAAACCTAACCCTAACCGTAACCGTAACCCAAACCGTAACCCTAACCCTACCCTAACCCTAACCCTAACCCTAACCCTACCCTAATCCTAACCCTAACGCTTACCCTAACCCTAACAATAGCCCTAACCCTAACCCTAACCCTAACACTAAGCGTAACTCTAACCCTAATTGTAACCCTAACCCTAACCGTAACCCCAACCCTAACCCCTAATCCTAACCCTAACCCTAACCCTAACCCTAACGTAAACCCTAAGCCTAACCCAACCCTAACCCTAACCCTAACCCTAATTCTAACGCTAACCCTAACACTATCCCTAACCCAAATCCTAACACTAACCCTAACCATAACCCTAACCCTAACCCTAACCGTAACCCTAACCCTAACCCCTAATCCTAACCCTAATCCTAACCCTAACCCTAACCCTAACACTAACCCTAACCCCTAACAGTAACCCTAAGCCTAACTCTACCCTAACCCAAACCCTTACCATAACCCTAACCCTAACACTAACCCTAACACTAACTCTAACCCTAACGCAAACCCTACACCTAACCCTAACCCTAACCCTAACAGTAACCCTAACCCTAACCCTAACCCTAACCCTAACACTTACCCTAACCCTAACCCTAACCCTAACCCTAATCCTAACCCTAACCCTATCCCTAACCCTCACCAAAACCCTAAACCTAACCCTAACCCTAACCCTAAACATAACCCTAAACCTAAACCCTAACTGTAACCCTAACCCTACCGTAACCCTAACCCTAACCCTAACCCTTACCATAACCCTAACCCTAACCCTAACCCTAACCCTAACCCTAACCCTAAACCCTAACCCGAACTCTAACCCTAACCCTAAATCTAAGGCTAACCGTAACCCCTAACCCTAACCCTAACCCTAACCCTACCCTAACCATAACCCTAAACCTTACCCTAACCCTAACCCTAACCTGAACCCTAACCCTAACCCTAACCCTAAGGCAAACCCTAACACTAAACCTAACACTAACCCTAACCCTAACAGTAAACCTAACTCTAAACCTAACCCTAACCCTAACCGAAATCCCTAACCTTAACACTAACCCAAAACCTAACCCTAACCCTATCACAAACCCTAACCCTAACCATAACCCTAACCCTAACCCTAACACTAACACTAACACTAAACCCTAAACCTAACTCTAAACCTAACCCAAACCCTTACCCTAACCGTAATCCAAACCCTAACCCTAATCCTAACCCTAACCCTAACTCAAACCCTAAACCTAACCCTAACACTAACCCTAACCATAACACTTACCCTAAACCCTAACCGTAACCCTAACCCTACCGTAACCCTAATCCTAACCCTAACCCTTACCATAACCCTAACCCTAACCCTAACCCTAACCCTAACCCTAAACCCTAACCCTAACCCTAACCCTAACCCTAACCCTAACCCTAAGCCTAACTCTAAAAGGAAGAGGAACACTGTTCTAAATTCTTTTTTTTAACCCTAACCCTAACCCTAACCCAACCCTATACCTAACCCTAACCCTAACACTAATCCTACCCTAAACCTAACCCTAACCCTAACCCCTAACCCTAACACAAACCCTAAGCCTAACCCTAATCCTAACCCTAAACCTTACCCTAACCCTAACCCAAATCCTAACCCTAACCCTAACCCTAAGCCTAACACAAATCCAAACACTAAACCTAACCCTAACCCTAAACCCTAACCCTAACCCTAACCCTAACCTAACCCTAACCCTAACCCTAACCCTAACCCTAACCCTAAACTGAACCCTAACCCTAACCCTAACCCTAACCCTAACGCAAACCCTAACCCAAACCCTAACCCTAACACTAACCCTAACCCTAACACTACCCTTAAACCTCACCCTAACCCTAACACTAACCCTAACCCTAACTCTATCCCTAACCCTAACCCTTACCCTAACCCTAAACCAAACCCTATAGCTAACCCTAACCATAACCCTAATCCAAATCCTAACCCTAACCCTAAATATAAGGCTAACCGTAACCCCTAACCCTAACCCTAACCCTAACCCTACCCTAACCATAACCCTAACCCTAACCCTAACCCTAACCCTAACCCGAACCCTAACCCTAACCCTAACCCTAACCCTAACCCTAAGGCAAACCCTAACACTAAACCTAACACTAACCCTAATCCTAACAGTAAACCTCACTCTAAACCTAACCCTTACCCTAACCCAAATCCCTAACCTTAACACTAACCCAAAACCTAACCCTAACCCTAACCATAACACTAACCCTAACCCTAACGTAAACCCTAAGCCTAACCCAACCCTAACCCTAACCCTAACCCTAATTCTAACTCTAACCCTAACGCAAAACCTAACCCTAACCCTAACGCTAACCCTAACCCTAACCCAAACCCTAACCATAACCCTAACCCTAACCCTAACCCTAACCCTAACCTGAACCCTAACCATAACCTTAACCCTAACCCTAACCCTAACGTAAACCCTAAGCCTAACCCAACCATAACCCTAACCCTAACCCTAACCCTAAATCTAAGGCTAACCGTAACCCCTAACCCTAACCCTAACCCTATCCTAACCATAACCCTAACCCTTACCTTAACCCTAACCCTAACCTCAACCCTAACCCTAACCCTAACCCTAACCCTAAGGCAAACCCTAACACTAAACCTAACACTAACCCTAACCCTAACAGTAAACCTAACTCTAAACCTAACCCTAAACCTAACCCAAATCCCTAACCTTAACACTAACCCAAAACCTAACCCTAACCCTAACCCTAACCCTAGCCCTAACCATAACCTTAACCCTAACGTAAACCCTAAGCCTAACCCAACCCTAACACAAACCTAACCCTAATTCTACCTCTAACCCTAACGCAAACCCTAACCGTAACCCTAACCCTAACCCTAACCTAACCCAAACCGTAACCCTAAACCTAACCCTAACCCTAACCGTAACCCTAACCCTAACACTAACCCTTACCCTAACGCTAACACTAACCCTAACCCCTAACCCTAACCCTAAGCCTAACTCTACCCTAACCCAATCCCTAACCATAACACTAACCCTAACACTAACCCTAACACTAACTCTAACCCTAACGCAAACCCTAACCCTAACCCTAACCCTAACCGTAACCCTAACCCTAACCGTAACCCTAACCCTAACCCTTACCCTAACCCTAACCCAAACCCTAACCCTAACCCTAACCCTAACCCTAACTCTAACACTTACCTTAACTCCTAACCCTAACCCTAACCCTACCCTAAACCTAACCCTAACCCTAACCCTAACGCAACCCTAACCCTATCCCTAAGCCTAAACCTAACACTAACACTAAACCCTAACCCTAACCCTAACACTTACCCTAACCGTAATCCAAACCCTAACCCTAACCCTAACCCAAACCCTAAAGCTAACCCTAACCCTAACATTAACCCTAACCCTAAACCCTAACCCTAACCCTAATCCTACCGTAATTCTAACCCTAACCCTTACCCTAACCCTAATCCAAACCCTAAACCTAACCCTAACTGTAACCCTAATCCAAACCGTAACCCTAACCCTACCCTAACCCTAACCCTAACCCTAACCCTACCCTAATCCTAACCCTAACGCTTACCCTAACCCTAACACTAGCCCTAACCCTAACCCTAACCCTAACACTAAGCGTAACTCTAACCCTAATTGTAACCCTAACCCTAACCGTAACCCTAACCCTAACCCCTAATCCTAACCCTAATCCTAACCCTAACCCTATCCTTAACACTAACCCTAACCCCTAACCCTAACCCTAAGACTAACTCTACCCTAACCCAAACCCTTACCATAACCCTAACCCTAACACTAACCCTAACACTAACTCTAACCCTAACGCAAATTCTAAACCTAACCCTAACCCTAAAACTAACAGTAACCCTAACCCTAACCCTAACCCTTACCCTAACTCTAACCCAAACCCTAACCCTAACCCTACCCCTAACCCTAACCCAAACCTTAACCCTAACCCTAACCCTAACCCTAACCCTAACCCTAACCCTTACCCTAAACCTAACCCTAACCCTAACCCTAATCCTAACCCTAACCCTAACCCTAACCATAACCCTAACCCTAACCCTAACGTAAACCCTAAGCCTAACTCTACCCTAACCCAATCCCTAACCATAACACTAACCCTAACACTAACCCTAACACTAACTCTAACCCTAACGCAAACCCTAACCCTAACCCTAACCCAAACCGTAACCCTAACCCTAACCCTAACCCTAACCCTTACCCTAACCCTAACACAAACCCTAACCCCTAACCCTAACCCTAAGCCTAACTCTACCCTAACCCAATCCCTAACCATAACCCTAACCCTAACACTAACCCTAACACTAACTCTAACCCTAACGCAAACCCTAACCCTAATCCTAACCCTAACCCTAACCATAACCCTAACCCTAACCCTAACCCTAACCCTTACCCTAACCCTAACGCAAACACTAACCCTAACCCTACCCTAACCCTAACCCTAACTCTAACACTTACCCTAACCCCTAACCCTAACCCTAACCCTAACCCTACCCTAAACCTAACCCTAACCCAAACCCTAACCCTAACCCTAACGCAACCCTAACCCTAACCCTAAGCCTAAACCTAACACTAACACTAAACCCTAACCCTAACCCTAACACTTACCCTAACCGTAATCCAAACCCTAACCCTTACCCTAACCCAAACCCTAACCCTAACCCTAACCCTAACTTTAACCCTAACCCTAAACCCTAACCCTAACCCTAACCCTACCGTAACTCTAACCCTAACCCTAACCCTTACCCTAACCCTAAACCAAACCCAAAACCTAACCCTAACCGTAACCCTAACCCAAACCGTAACCCTAACCCTAACCCTAACCCTAACCCTAAGCCTAACCCTAACCCTACCCTAATCTTAACCCTAACGCTTACCCTAACCCTAACCCTAACCCTAACACTAACTCTAACCCTAACACAAACCCTAACCCTAACCCTAACCCTAACCCTAACCCTAACTAACCATAACCCTAACCCTAACCCTAACCCTAACCCTAAGCCTAACTCTACCCTAACCCAATCCCTAACCATAACCCTAACCCTAACACTAACCCTAACCCTAACCCTAACCCTAACCCTAACCCTAACCCTAACCCTAACCCTAACTCTAACCCTAACTCTAACCCTTACCCTAACCCTAACCAAAACCCTATAGCTAACCCTAACCCTAACCCTAACCCTAAATCTAAGGCTAACCGTAACCCCTAACCCTAACCCTAACCCTAACTTTACCCTAACCATAACCCTAACCCTTACCCTAACCCTAACCCTACCTGAAACCTAACCCTAACCCTAACCCTAACCCTAACCCTAACCCTAAGGCAAACCCTAACACTAAACCTAACACTAACCCTAACCCTAACAGTAAACCTAAATCTAAACCTAACCCTAACCCTAACCCAAATCCCTAACCTTAACAGTAACCCAAAACCTAACCCTAACCCTAACCCTAACCCTAACCATAACCTTAACCCTAACCCTAACGTAAACCCTAAGCCTAACCCAACCCTAACACTAACCCTAACCCTAATTCTAATTCTAACCCTAACGCAAACCATAACCCTAACCCTAACCCTAACCCTAACCTAAAACAAACCGTAACCCTAACCCTAACCCTAACCCTAACCCTAACCCTTACCCTAACCCTAACACTAACCCTAACCCCTAACCCTAACCCTAAGCCTAACTCTACCCTAACCCAATCCCTAACCATAACCCTAAACCTAACACTAACCCTAACCCTAACGCAAACTCTAACCCTAACCCTTACCCTAACCCTAAAACTAACCGTAACCCTAACCCTAACCATAACCCTTAACCTAACCCTAACCCAAACCCTAACCCTAACCCTAACCCTAACCATAACCATAACCCTAACTCTAACACTTACCCTAACCCCTAACCCTATCACTACCCTAAACCTAACCTAACCCAAACCATAACCCTAACCCTAACGCAACCCTAACCCTAACCCTAAGCCTAAACCTAACCCTAACCCTAACCCTAACCCTAACCCTAACCCTAACCTAACACAAACCGTAACCCTAACCCTAACCCTAACCCTAACCCTAACCCTTACCCTAACCCTAACACTAACCCTAACCCCTAACCCTAACCCTAAGCCTAACTCGACCCTAACCCAATCCCTAACCATAACCCTAAACCTAACACTAACCCTAACACTAACTCTAACCCTAACGCAAACTCTAACCCTAACCCTAACCCTAACCCTAAAACTAACCGTAACCGTAACCCTAACCATAATCCTTACCCTAACCCTAACCCAAACCCTAACCCTAACCCTAACCCTAACCATAACCATAACCCTAACTCTAACACTTACCCTAACCCCTAACCCTATCCCTACCCTAAACCTAACCCTAACCCAAACCCTAACCCTAACCCTAACGTAACCCTAACCCTAACCCTAAGCCTAAACCTAACACTAACACTAAACCCTAACCCTAACCCTAACACTTACCCTAACCGTAATCCAAACCCTAACCCTAACCCTAACCCAAAACCTAAAGCTAACCCTAACCCTAACATTAACCCTAACATTAAACCCTAACCCTAACCCTACCGTAACTCTAACCCTAACCCTAACCCTTACCCTAACCCTAATCCAAACCCTAAACCTAACCCTAACCGTAACCCTAACCCAAACCCTAACCCTAACCCTAACCCTAACCCTAACCCTATTCTAATCCTAACCCTAACGCTTATCCTAACCCTAACACTAGCCCTAACCCTAACCCTAACCCTAACACTAAGCGTAACTCTAACCCTAATTGTAACCCTAACCCTAACCGTAACCCTAACCCTAACCCCTAATCCTAACCCTAATCCTAACCCTAACCCTATCCTTAACACTAACCCTAACCCCTAACCCTAACCCTAAGACTAACTCTACCCTAACCCAAACCCTTACCATAACCCTAACCCTAACACTAACCCTAACACTAACTCTAACCCTAACGCAAATTCTAAACCTAACCCTAACCCTAAAACTAACAGTAACCCTAACCCTAACCCTAACCCTTACCCTAACTCTAACCCAAACCCTAACCCTAACCCTACCCCTAACCCTAACCCAAACCTTAACCCTAACCCTAACCCTAACCCTAACCCTAACCCTTACCCTAACCCTAACCCTAACCCTAACCCTAATCCTAACCCTAACCCTAACCCTAACCCTCACCAAAACCCTAAACCTAACCCTAACCCTAACCCTAAACATAACCCTAAACCTAAACCCTAACCGTAACCCTAACCCTACCGTAACCCTAACCCTAACCCCAAACCCTAACCCTAACCATAACCCTAACCCTAACCCTAACGTAAACCCTAAGCCTAACTCTACTCTAACCCAATCCCTAACCATAACACTAACCCTAACACTAACCCTAACACTAACTCTAACCCTAACGCAAACCCTAACCCTAACCCTAACCCAAACCGTAACCCTAACCCTAACCCTAACCCTAACCCTTACCCTAACCCTAACACAAACCCTAACCCCTAACCCTAACCCTAAGCCTAACTCTACCCTAACCCAATCCCTAACCATAACCCTAACCCTAACACTAACCCTAACACTAACTCTAACCCTAACGCAAACCCTAACCCTAATCCTAACCCTAACCCTAACCATAACCCTAACCCTAACCCTAACCCTAACCCTTACCCTAACCCTAACGCAAACACTAACCCTAACCCTACCCTAACCCTAACCCTAACTCTAACACTTACCCTAACCCCTAACCCTAACCCTAACCCTAACCCTACCCTAAACCTAACCCTAACCCAAACCCTAACCCTAACCCTAACGCAACCCTAACCCTAACCCTAAGCCTAAACCTAACACTAACACTAAACCCTAACCCTAACCCTAACACTTACCCTAACCGTAATCCAAACCCTAACCCTAACCCTAACCCAAACCCTAACCCTAACCCTAACCCTAACTTTAACCCTAACCCTAAACCCTAACCCTAACCCTAACCCTACCGTAACTCTAACCCTAACCCTAACCCTTACCCTAAACCTAAACCAAACCCAAAACCTAACCCTAACCGTAACCCTAACCCAAACCGTAACCCTAACCCTAACCCTAACCCTAACCCTAACCCTAAGCCTAACCCTAACCCTACCCTAATCCTAACCCTAACGCTTACCCTAACCCTAACCCTAACCCTAACACTAACTCTAACCCTAACACAAACCCTAACCCTAACCCTAACCCTAACCCTAACCCTAACTAACCATAACCCTAACCCTAACCCTAACCCTAACCCTAACCCTAAGCCTAACTCTACCCTAACCCAATCCCTAACCATAACCCTAACCCTAACACTAACCCTAACCCTAACCCTAACCCTAACCCTAACCCTAACCCTAACCCTAACTCTAACCCTAACTCTAACCCTTACCCTAACCCTAACCAAAACCCTATAGCTAACCCTAACCCTAACCCTAAATCTAAGGCTAACCGTAACCCCTAACCCTAACCCTAACCCTAACCCTACCCTAACCATAACCCTAACCCTTACCCTAACCCTAACCCTACCTGAAACCTAACCCTAACCCTAACCCTAACCCTAACCCTAACCCTAAGGCAAACCCTAACACTAAACCTAACACTAACCCTAACCCTAACAGTAAACCTAAATCTAAACCTAACCCTAACCCTAACCCAAATCCCTAACCTTAACAGTAACCCAAAACCTAACCCTAACCCTAACCCTAACCCTAACCATAACCTTAACCCTAACCCTAACGTAAACCCTAAGCCTAACCCAACCCTAACACTAACCCTAACCCTAATTCTAATTCTAACCCTAACGCAAACCATAACCCTAACCCTAACCCTAACCCTAACCTAACACAAACCGTAACCCTAACCCTAACCCTAACCCTAACCCTTACCCTAACCCTAACACTAACCCTAACCCCTAACCCTAACCCTAAGCCTAACTCTACCCTAACCCAATACCTAACCATAACCCTAAACCTAACACTAACCCTAACCCTAACGCAAACTCTAACCCTAACCCTTACCCTAACCCTAAAACTAACCGTAACCCTAACCCTAACCATAACCCTTAACCTAACCCTAACCCAAACCCTAACCCTAACCCTAACCCTAACCATAACCATAACCCTAACTCTAACACTTACCCTAACCCCTAACCCTATCCCTACCCTAAACCTAACCTAACCCAAACCATAACCCTAACCCTAACGCAACCCTAACCCTAACCCTAAGCCTAAACCTAACCCTAACCCTAACCCTAACCCTAACCCTAACCCTAACCCTAACCCTAACCTAACACAAACCGTAACCCTAACCCTAACCCTAACCCTAACCCTTACCCTAACCCTAACACTAACCCTAACCCCTAACCCTAACCCTAAGCCTAACTCGACCCTAACCCAATCCCTAACCATAACCCTAAACCTAACACTAACCCTAACACTAACTCTAACCCTAACGCAAACTCTAACCCTAACCCTAACCCTAACCCTAAAACTAACCGTAACCGTAACCCTAACCATAATCCTTACCCTAACCCTAACCCAAACCCTAACCCTAACCCTAACCCTAACCATAACCATAACCCTAACTCTAACACTTACCCTAACCCCTAACCCTATCCCTACCCTAAACCTAACCCTAACCCAAACCCTAACCCTAACCCTAACGTAACCCTAACCCTAAGCCTAAACCTAACACTAACAATAAACCCTAACCCTAACCCTAACACTTACCCTAACCGTAATCCAAACCCTAACCCTAACCCTAACCCAAAACCTAAAGCTAACCCTAACCCTAACATTAACCCTAACATTAAACCCTAACCCTAACCCTAACCCTACCGTAACTCTAACCCTAACCCTAACCCTTACCCTAACCCTAATCCAAACCCTAAACCTAACCCTAACCGTAACCCTAACCCAAACCCTAACCCTAACCCTAACCCTAACCCTATTCTAATCCTAACCCTAACGCTTACCCTAACCCTAACACTAGCCCTAACCCTAACCCTAACACTAAGCGTAACTCTAACCCTAATTGTAACCCTAACCCTAACCGTAACCCTAACCCTAACCCCTAATCCTAACCCTAATCCTAACCCTAACCCTATCCCTAACACTAACCCTAACCCCTAACCCTAACCCTAAGACTAACTCTACCCTAACCCAAACCCTTACCATAACCCTAACCCTAACACTAACCCTAACACTAACTCTAACCCTAACGCAAACCCTAAACCTAACCCTAACCCTAAAACTAACAGTAACCCTAACCCTAACCCTAACCCATACCCTAACTCTAACCCAAACCCTAACCCTAACCCTAACCCTAACCCTAACCCAAACCTTAACCCTAACCCTAACCCTAACCCTAACCCTAACCCTAACCCTAACCCTTACCCTAACCCTAACCCTAACCCTAACCCTAATCCTAACCCTAACCCTAACCCTAACCCTCACCAAAACCCTAAACCTAACCCTAACCCTAACCCTAAACATAACCCTAAACCTAAACCCTAACCGTAACCCTAACCCTACCGTAACCCTAACCCTAACCCTAACCCTTACCATAACCCTAACCCTAACCCTAACCCTAACCCTAAACCCTAACCCGAACTCTAACCCTAACCCTAAATCTAAGGCTAACCGTAACCCCTAACCCTAACCCTAACCCTAACCTGAACCCTAACCCTAACCCTAACCCTAACCCTAAGGCAAACCCTAACACTAAACCTAACACTAACCCTAACCCTAACAGTAAACCTAACTCTAAACCTAACTCTAACCCTAACCCAAATCCCTAACCTTAACACTACCCCAAAACCTAACCCTAACCCTATCGCAAACCCTAACCCTAACCATAACCCTAACCCTAACCCTAACGTAAACCCTAAGCCTAACCCAACCCTAACACTAACCCTAACCCTCATTGTAACTCTAACCCTAACGCAAATCCTAACCCTAACCCTAAACCTAACCCTAACCTAACCCAAACCGTAACCCTAACCCTAACCCTAACCCTAACCCTTACTCTAACCCTAACACAAACCCTAACCCCTAACCCTAACCCTAAGCCTAACTCTACCCTAACCCAATCCCTAACCATAACCCTAACCCTAACACTAACCCTAACACTAACTCTAACCCTAACACAAACCCTAACACTAATCCTAATCCTAACCCTAACCCTAACCCTAACCCTAACCCTAACCCTAACCCTAACCCTAACCCTAACCCTTACCCTTACCCTAACCCTAACGCAAACACTAATCCTAACCCTACCCTAACCCTAACCCTAACTCTAACACTTACCCTAACCCCTAACCCTAACCCTAACCCTACCCTAAACCTAACCCTAATCCAAACCCTAACCCTAACGCTAACGCAACCCTAACCCTAACCCTAAGCCTAAACCTAACACTAACACTAAACCCTAACCCTAACACTTACCCTAACCGTAATCCAAACCCTAACCCTAACCCTAACCCAAACCCTAACCCTAACCCTAACCCTAACATTAACCCTAACCCTAAACCCTAACCCTAACCCAAACCCTACCGTAACTCTAACCCTAACCCTAACCCTTACCCTAACCCTAATCCAAACCCAAAACCTAACCCTAACCGTAACCCTAAACCAAACCGTAACCCTAACCCTAACCCTAACCCTAACCCTAAGCCTAACCCTAAACCTACCCTAATCCTAACCCTAACGCTTACCCTAACCCTAACCCTAACCCTAACACTAACTCTAACCCTAACACAAACCCTAACCCTAACCCTAACCCTAACCCTAACCCTAATCAAAACTAACCATAACCCTAACCCTAACCCTAACCCTAACCCTAACCTGACCCTAACCCTAACCCTAACCCTAACCCTAACCCTAAACTGAACCCTAACCCTAACCCTAACCCTAACGCAAACCCTAACCCAAACCCTAACCCTAACACTAACCCTAACCCTAACACTAACCTTAAACCTCACCCTAACCCTAACCCTAACTCTAACCCTAACTCTAACCCTTACCCTAACACTAACCAAAACCCTATAGCTAACCCTAACCCTAACCCAAATCCTAACCCTAACCCTAACCCTAAATCTAAGGCTAACCGTAACCCCTAACCCTAACCCTAACCCTAACCCTACCCTAAACATAACCCTAACCCTTACCCTAACCCTAACCCTAACCTGAACCCTAACCCTAACCCTAACCCTAACCCTAACCCTAACCCTAAGGCAAACCCTAACACTATCCCTAACACTAACCCTAACCCTAACAGTAAACCTAAATCTAACCCTAACCCTAACCCTAACCTGAACCCTAAGCCTAACCCAACCCTAACACTAACCCTAACCCTAATTCTAATTCTAACCCTAACGCAAACCATAACCCTAACCCTAACCCTAACCCTAACCCTAACCCTAACCTAACACAAACCGTAACCCTAACCCTAACCCTAACCCTAACCCTAACCCTTACCCTAACCCTAACACTAACCCTAACCCCTAACCCTAACCCTAAGCCTAACTCTACCCTAACCCAATCCCTAACCATAACCCTAAACCTAACACTAACCCTAACACTAACTCTAACCCAAACGCAAACTCTAACCCTAAACCTAACCCTAACCCTAAAACTAACCGTAACCCTAACCCTAACCATAACCCTTACCCTAACCCTAACCCAAACCCTAACCCTAACCCTAACCCTAACCCTAACCCTAACCATAACCATAACCCTAACTCTAACACTTACCCTAACCCCTAACCCTATCCCTACCCTAAACCTAACCCTAACCCAAACCCTAACCCTAACCCTAACGCAACTCTAACCCTAACCCTAAGCCTAAACCTAACCCTAACCCTAACCCTAACCCTAACCCTAACCCTAACCTAACACAAACCGTAACCGTAACCCTAACCCTAACCCTAACCCTAACCCTTACCCTAACCCTAACCCTAACCCTAACCCCTAACCCTAACCCTAAGCCTAACTCTACCCTAACCCAATCCCTAACCATAACCCTAAACCTAACACTAACCCTAACCCTAACCCTAATCCTAACACTAAGCGTAACTCTAACCCTAACTGTAAACCTAACCCTAACCGTAACCCTAACCCTAACCCCTAATCCTAACCCTAATCCTAACCCTAAACCTAACCCTAACCCTAACCCTAACCCCTAACCCTAACCCTAAGCCTACCTCTACCCTAACCCAAACCCTTACCATAACCCTAATCCTAAAACTAACCCTAACACTAACTCTAAACCTAACGCAAACCCTAAACCTAACCCTAACCCTAACCCTAACCGTAACCCTAACCCTAACCCTAACCCTTACCCTAACCCTAACCCAAACCCTAACCCTAACCCTAACCCTAACCCTAACCCAAACCTTAACCCTAACCCTAACACTAACCCTAACCCTTAACCTAACCCTAACCCTTAGTATAACCCTAACCCTAACCCTAACCCTAACCCTAACCCTAACCCTAACCCTAAATCTAAGGCTAACCGTAACCCCTAACCCTAACCCTACCACTAACCCTACCCTAACCATAACCCTAACCCTTACCCTAACCCTAACATGAACCCTAACCCTAACCCTAACCCTAACCCTAAGGCAAACCCTAACACTAAACCTAACACTAACCCTAACCCTAACAGTAAACCTAACTCTAAATCTAACCCTAACCCTAACCCAAATCCCTAACCTTAACACTAACCCAAAACCTAACCCTAACCCTAACCCAAACCCTAACCCGAACCATAACCCTAACCCTAACCCTAACGTAAACCCTAAGCCTAATCCAACCATAACACTAACCCGAACCCTAATTCTAACTCTAACCCTAACGCAAATCCTAACCGTAACCCTAATCCTAACCCTAACCCTAACCTAACCCAAACCGTAACCCTAACCCTAACCCTAACCCTAACCCTTACCCTAACCCTAACCATAACCCTAACCCTAACCCTAACCCTAACCCTAACCCTTACCCTAACCCTAACGCAAACACTAACCCTAACCCTAACCCTAACCCTAACCCTAACTCTAACACTTACCCTAACCCCTAACCCTAACCCTAACCCTAACCCTACCCTAAACCTAACCCTAACCCAAACCCTAACCCTAACCCTAACGCAACCCTAACCCTAACCCTAAGCCTAAACCTAACACTATCACTAAACCCTAACCCTAACCCTAACACTTACCCTAACCGTAATCCAAACCCTAACCCTAACCCTAACCCAAAACCTAACCCTAACCCTAACATTAACCCTAACCCTAAACCCTAACCCTAACCCTAACCCTACCGTAACTCTAACCCTAACCCTAACCCTAACCCTTACCCTAACCCTAATCCAAACCCAAAACCTAACCCTAACCGTAACCCTAACCCAAACCGTAACCCTAACCCTAACCCTAACCCTAAGCCTAACCCTAACCCTAACCCTACCCTAATCCTAAACCTAACGCTTACCCTAACCCTAACCCTAACCCTAAACCTAACCCTAACTAACCGTAACCCTAACCCTAACCGTAACCCTAACCCTAACCCTAACCCTAACCTGACCCTTACCCTAACCCTAACACTAACCCTAACCCTAAACTGAACCCTAACTCTAACCCTGACCCTAACGCAAACCCTAACCCAAACCCTAACCCTAACACTAACCCTAACCCTAACCCTACCGTAACTCTAACCCTAACCCTAACCCTTACCCTAACCCTAAACCAAACCCAAAACCTAACCCTAACCGTAACCCTAACCCAAACCGTAACCCTAACCCTAACCCTAACCCTAACCCTAACCCTAAGCCTAACCCTAACACTACCCTAATCCTAACCCTAACGCTTACCCTAACCCTAACCCTAACCCTAACACTAACTCTAACCCTAACACAAACCCTAACCCTAACCCTAACCCTAACCCTAACCCTAACTAACCATAACCCTAACCCTAACCCTAACCCTAACCCTAACCCTAAGCCTAACTCTACCCTAACCCAATCCCTAACCATAACCCTAACCCTAACACTAACCCTAACCCTAACCCTAACCCTAACCCTAACCCTAACCCTAACCCTAACCCTAACTCTAACCCTAACTCTAACCCTTACCCTAACCCTAACCAAAACCCTATAGCTAACCCTAACCCTAACCCTAACCCTAAATCTAAGGCTAACCGTAACCCCTAACCCTAACCCTAACCCTAACCCTACCCTAACCATAACCCTAACCCTTACCCTAACCCTAACCCTACCTGAAACCTAACTCTAACCCTAACCCTAACCCTAACCCTAACCCTAAGGCAAACCCTAACACTAAACCTAACACTAACCCTAACCCTAACAGTAAACCTAAATCTAAACCTAACCCTAACCCTAACCCAAATCCCTAACCTTAACAGTAACCCAAAACCTAACCCTAACCCTAACCCTAACCCTAACCATAACCTTAACCCTAACCCTAACGTAAACCCTAAGCCTAACCCAACCCTAACACTAACCCTAACCCTAATTCTAATTCTAACCCTAACGCAAACCATAACCCTAACCCTAACCCTAACCCTAACCTAACACAAACCGTAACCCTAACCCTAACCCTAACCCTAACCCTAACCCTTACCCTAACCCTAACACTAATCCTAACCCCTAACCCTAACCCTAAGCCTAACTCTACCCTAACCCAATCCCTAACCATAACCCTAAACCTAACACTAACCCTAACCCTAACGCAAACTCTAACCCTAACCCTTACCCTAACCCTAAAACTAACCGTAACCCTAACCCTAACCATAACCCTTAACCTAACCCTAACCCAAACCCTAACCCTAACCCTAACCCTAACCATAACCATAACCCTAACTCTAACACTTACCCTAACCCCTAACCCTATCCCTACCCTAAACCTAACCTAACCCAAACCATAACCCTAACCCTAACGCAACCCTAACCCTAACCCTAAGCCTAAACCTAACCCTAACCCTAACCCTAACCCTAACCCTAACCCTAACCTAACACAAACCGTAACCCTAACCCTAACCCTAACCCTAACCCTAACCCTTACCCTAACCCTAACACTAACCCTAACCCCTAACCCTAACCCTAAGCCTAACTCGACCCTAACCCAATCCCTAACCATAACCCTAAACCTAACACTAACCCTAACACTAACTCTAACCCTAACGCAAACTCTAACCCTAACCCTAACCCTAACCCTAAAACTAACCGTAACCGTAACCCTAACCATAATCCTTACCCTAACCCTAACCCAAACCCTAACCCTAACCCTAACCCTAACCATAACCATAACCCTAACTCTAACACTTACCCTAACCCCTAACCCTATCCCTACCCTAAACCTAACCCTAACCCAAACCCTAACCCTAACCCTAACGTAACCCTAACCCTAAGCCTAAACCTAACACTAACACTAAACCCTAACCCTAACCCTAACACTTACCCTAACCGTAATCCAAACCCTAACCCTAACCCTAACCCAAAACCTAAAGCTAACCCTAACCCTAACATTAACCCTAACATTAAACCCTAACCCTAACCCTAACCCTACCGTAACTCTAACCCTAACCCTAACCCTTACCCTAACCCTAATCCAAACCCTAAACCTAACCCTAACCGTAACCCTAACCCAAACCCTAACCCTAACCCTAACCCTAACCCTAACCCTATTCTAATCCTAACCCTAACGCTTACCCTAACCCTAACACTAGCCCTAACCCTAACCCTAACACTAAGCGTAACTCTAACCCTAATTGTAACCCTAACCCTAACCGTAACCCTAACCCTAACCCCTAATCCTAACCCTAATCCTAACCCTAACCCTATCCCTAACACTAACCCTAACCCCTAACCCTAACCCTAAGACTAACTCTACCCTAACCCAAACCCTTACCATAACCCTAACCCTAACACTAACCCTAACACTAACTCTAACCCTAACGCAAACCCTAAACCTAACCCTAACCCTAAAACTAACAGTAACCCTAACCCTAACCCTAACCCTTACCCTAACTCTAACCCAAACCCTAACCCTAACCCTAACCCTAACCCTAACCCAAACCTTAACCCTAACCCTAACCCTAACCCTAACCCTAACCCTAACCCTAACCCTAACCCTTACCCTAACCCTAACCCTAACCCTAACCCTAATCCTAACCCTAACCCTAACCCTAACCCTCACCAAAACCCTAAACCTAACCCTAACCCTAACCCTAAAGATAACCCTAAACCTAAACCCTAACCGTAACCCTAACCCTACCGTAACCCTAACCCTAACCCTAACCCTTACCATAACCCTAACCCTAACCCTAACCCTAACCCTAAACCCTAACCCGAACTCTAACCCTAACCCTAAATCTAAGGCTAACTGTAACCCCTAACCCTAACCCTAACCCTAATCTGAACCCTAACCCTAACCCTAACCCTAACCCTAAGGCAAACCCTAACACTAAACCTAACACTAACCCTAACCCTAACAGTAAACCTAACTCTAAACCTAACTCTAACCCTAACCCAAATCCCTAACCTTAACACTACCCCAAAACCTAACCCTAACCCTATCGCAAACCCTAACCCTAACCATAACCCTAACCCTAACCCTAACGTAAACCCTAAGCCTAACCCAACCCTAACACTAACCCTAACCCTAATTGTAACTCTAACCCTAACGCAAATCCTAACCCTAACCCTAAACCTAACCCTAGCCTAACCCAAACCGTAACCCTAACCCTAACCCTAACCCTAACCCTTACTCTAACCCTAACACAAACCCTAACCCCTAACCCTAACCCTAAGCCTAACTCTACCCTAACCCAATCCCTAACCATAACCCTAACCCTAACACTAACCCTAACACTAACTCTAACCCTAACACAAACCCTAACACTAATCCTAACCCTAACCCTAACCCTAACCCTAACCCTAACCCTAACCCTAACCCTAACCCTAACCCTTACCCTAACCCTAACGCAAACACTAATCCTAACCCTACCCTAACCCTAACCCTAACTCTAACACTTACCCTAACCCCTAACCCTAACCCTAACCCTACCCTAAACCTAACCCTAATCCAAACCCTAACCCTAACGCTAACGCAACCCTAACCCTAACCCTAAGCCTAAACCTAACACTAACACTAAACCCTAACCCTAACACTTACCCTAACCGTAATACAAACCCTAACCCTAACCCTAACCCAAACCCTAACCCTAACCCTAACCCTAACATTAACCCTAACCCTAAACCCTAACCCTAACCCAAACCCTACCGTAACTCTAACCCTAACCCTAACCCTTACCCTAACCCTAATCCAAACCCAAAACCTAACCCTAACCGTAACCCTAAACCAAACCGTAACCCTAACCCTAACCCTAACCCTAACCCTAAGCCTAACCCTAACCCTACCCTAATCCTAACCCTAACGCTTACCCTAACCCTAACCCTAACCCTAACACTAACTCTAACCCTAACACAAACCCTAACCCTAACCCTAACCCTAACCCTAACCCTAATCCTAACTAACCATAACCCTAACCCTAACCCTAACCCTAACCCTAACCTGACCCTAACCCTAACCCTAACCCTAACCCTAACCCTAAACTGAACCCTAACCCTAACCCTAACCCTAACGCAAACCCTAACCCAAACCCTAACCCTAACACTAACCCTAACCCTAACACTAACCTTAAACCTCACCCTAACCCTAACCCTAACTCTAACCCTAACTCTAACCCTTACCCTAACACTAACCAAAACCCTATAGCTAACCCTAACCCTAACCCAAATCCTAACCCTAACCCTAACCCTAAATCTAAGGCTAACCGTAACCCCTAACCCTAACCCTAACCCTAACCCTACCCTAACCATAACCCTAACCCTTACCCTAACCCTAACCCTAACCTGAACCCTAACCCTAACCCTAACCCTAACCCTAACCCTAACCCTAACCCTAAGGCAAACCCTAACACTATCCCTAACACTAACCCTAACCCTAACAGTAAACCTAAATCTAACCCTAACCCTAACCCTAACCATAACCTTAACCCTAACCCTAACGTAAACCCTAAGCCTAACCCAACCCTAACACTAACCCTAACCCTAATTCTAATTCTAACCCTAACGCAAACCATAACCCTAACCCTAACCCTAACCCTAACCCTAACCCTAACCCTAACCTAACACAAACCGTAACCCTAACCCTAACCCTAACCCTAACCCTAACCCTTACCCTAACCCTAACACTAACCCTAACCCCTAACCCTAACCCTAAGCCTAACTCTACCCTAACCCAATCCCTAACCATAACCCTAAACCTAACACTAACCCTAACACTAACTCTAACCCTAACGCAAACTCTAACCCTAAACCTAACCCTAACCCTAAAACTAACCGTAACCCTAACCCTAACCATAACCCTTACCCTAACCCTAACCCAAACCCTAACCCTAACCCTAACCCTAACCCTAACCATAACCATAACCCTAACTCTAACACTTACCCTAACCCCTAACCCTATCCCTACCCTAAACCTAACCCTAACCCAAACCCTAACCCTAACCCTAACGCAACTCTAACCCTAACCCTAAGCCTAAACCTAACCCTAACCCTAACCCTAACCCTAACCCTAACCCTAACCTAACACAAACCGTAACCGTAACCCTAACCCTAACCCTAACCCTTACCCTAACCCTAACCCTAACCCTAACCCCTAACCCTAACCCTAAGCCTAACTCTACCCTAACCCAATCCCTAACCATAACCCTAAACCTAACACTAACCCTAACCCTAACCCTAATCCTAACACTAAGCGTAACTCTAACCCCAACTGTAAACCTAACCCTAACCGTAACCCTAACCCTAACCCCTAATCCTAACCCTAATCCTAACCCTAAACCTAACCCTAACCCTAACCCTAACCCCTAACCCTAACCCTAAGCCTACCTCTACCCTAACCCAAACCCTTACCATAACCCTAATCCTAAAACTAACCCTAACACTAACTCTAAACCTAACGCAAACCCTAAACCTAACCCTAACCCTAACCCTAACCGTAACCCTAACCCTAACCCTAACCCTTACCCTAACCCTAACCCAAACCCTAACCCTAACCCTAACCCTAACCCTAACCCAAACCTTAACCCTAACCCTAACACTAACCCTAACCCTTAACCTAACCCTAACCCTTAGTATAACCCTAACCCTAACCCTAACCCTAACCCTAACCCTAAATCTAAGGCTAACCGTAACCCCTAACCCTAACCCTACCACTAACCCTACCCTAACCATAACCCTAACCCTTACCCTAACCCTAACCTGAACCCTAACCCTAACCCTAACCCTAACCCTAAGGCAAACCCTAACACTAAACCTAACACTAACCCTAACCCTAACAGTAAACCTAACTCTAAATCTAACCCTAACCCTAACCCAAATCCCTAACCTTAACACTAACCCAAAACCTAACCCTAACCCTAACCCAAACCCTAACCCGAACCATAACCCTAACCCTAACCCTAACGTAAACCCTAAGCCTAATCCAACCATAACACTAACCCGAACCCTAATTCTAACTCTAACCCTAACGCAAATCCTAACCGTAACCCTAATCCTAACCCTAACCCTAACCTAACCCAAACCGTAACCCTAACCCTAACCCTAACCCTAACCCTTACCCTAACCCTAACCATAACCCTAACCCTAACCCTAACCCTAACCCTAACCCTTACCCTAACCCTAACGCAAACACTAACCCTAACCCTAATCCTAACCCTAACCCTAACTCTAACACTTACCCTAACCCCTAACCCTAACCCTAACCCTAACCCTACCCTAAACCTAACCCTAACCCAAACCCTAACCCTAACCCTAACGCAACCCTAACCCTAACCCTAAGCCTAAACCTAACACTATCACTAAACCCTAACCCTAACCCTAACACTTACCCTAACCGTAATCCAAACCCTAACCCTAACCCTAACCCAAACCCTAACCCTAACCCTAACATTAACCCTAACCCTAAACCCTAACCCTAACCCTAACCCTACCGTAACTCTAACCCTAACCCTAACCCTAACCCTTACCCTAACCCTAATCCAAACCCAAAACCTAACCCTAACCGTAACCCTAACCCAAACCGTAACCCTAACCCTAACCCTAACCCTAAGCCTAACCCTAACCCTAACCCTACCCTAATCCTAAACCTAACGCTTACCCTAACCCTAACCCTAACCCTAAACCTAACCCTAACTAACCGTAACCCTAACCCTAACCGTAACCCTAACCCTAACCCTAACCCTAACCTGACCCTTACCCTAACCCTAACACTAACCCTAACCCTAAACTGAACCCTAACTCTAACCCTGACCCTAACGCAAACCCTAACCCAAACCCTAACCCTAACACTAACCCTAACCCTAACACTAACCTTAAACCTCACCCTAACCCTAACCCTAACTCTAACCCTAACTCTAACCCTACCCTAACCCTAACCAAAACCCTATAGCTAACCCTAACCCTAACCCAAATCCTAACCCTATCCCTAACCCTAAATCTAAGGCACCGTAACCCCTAACCCTAACACTAACCCTAACCCTACCCTAACCATAACCCTAACCCTTACCCTAACCCTAACCCTAACCTGAACCCTAACCCTAACCCTAACCCTAAGGCAAACCCTAACACTAAACCTAACACTAACCCTAACCCTAACAGTAAACCTAAATCTAAACCTAACCCTAACCCTAACCCAAATCACTAACCTTAACACTAACCCAAAACCTAACCCTAACCCTAACCCTAACCATAACCTTAACCCTAACCCTAACGTAAACCCTAAGCCTAACCCAACCCTAACACTAACCCTAACCCTAATTCTAACTCTAACCCTAACGCAAACCATAACCCTAACCCTAACCCTAACCCTAACCCTAACCTAACCCAAACCGTAACCCTAACCCTAACCCTAACCCTAACCCTAACCCTAACCCTTACCCTAACCCTAACACTAACCCTAACCCCTAACCCTAACCCTAAGCCTAACTCTACCCTAACCCAATCCCTAACCCTAACCCTAATCCTAACACTAAGCGTAACTCTAACCCTAACTGTAACTCTAACCCTAACCGTAACCCTAACCCTAACCCCTAATCCTAACCCTAATCCTAACACTAACCCTAACCCTAACACTAACCCTAACCCCTAACCCTAACCCTAAGCCTAACTCTACCCTAACCCAAACCCTTCCCATAACCCTAACCCTAAAACTAACCCTAACACTAACTCTAACCCTAACGCAAACCCTAAACCTAACCCTAACCCTAACCCTAACCGTAATCCTAACCCTAACCCTAACCCTTACCCTAACCCTAACCAAAACCCTACCCCTAACCCTAACCCTAACACAAACCTTAACCCTAACCCTAACCTTAACCATAAACCTTACCCTATCCCTAACCCTTACCATAACCCTAACCCTAACCCTAACCCTAAACCCTAACCCTAACCCTAAATCTAAGGCTAACCGTAACACCTAACCCTAACCCTAACCCTAACCCTAACCCTAACCTGAACCCTAACCATAACCTTAACCCTAACCCTAACCCTAACGTAAACCCTAAGCCTAACCCAACCCTAACCCTAACCCTAACCCTAATTCTAACTCTAACCCTAACACTAACCCTAACCCAAATCCTAACACTAACCCTAACCCTAACCATAACCCTAACCCTAACCCTAACCGTAACCCTAACCCTAACCCCTAATCCTAACCCTAATCCTAACCCTAACCCTAACCGGAACACTAACCCTAACCCCTAACCCTAACCCTAAGCCTAACTCTACCCTAACCCAAACCCTTACCATAACCCTAACCCTAACACTAATCCTAACACTAACTCTAACCCTAACGCAAACCCTACACCTAACCCTAACCCTAACCCTAACCCTAACAGTAACCCTAACCCTAACCCTAACCCTAACCCTAACCCTAACCCTAACACTTACCCTAACCCTAACCCTAACCCTAACCCTAATCCTAACCCTAACCCTATCCCTAACCCTCACCAAAACCCTAAACCTAACCCTAACCCTAACCCTAAACATAACCCTAAACCTAAACCCTAACTGTAACCCTAACGCTACCGTAACCCTAACCCTAACCCTAACCCTTACCATAACACTAACCCTAACCCTAACCCTAACCCTAACCCTAAACCCTAACCCGAACTCTAACCCTAACCCTAAATCTAAGGCTAACCGTAACCCCTAACCCTAACCCTAACCCTAACCCTACCCTAACCATAACCCTAACCCTTACCCTAACCCTAACCCTAACCTGAACCCTAACCCTAACCCTAACCCTAACCCTAAGGCAAACCCTAACACTAAACCTAACACTAACCCTAACCCTAACAGTAAACCTAACTCTAAACCTAACCCTAACCCTAACCGAATTCCCTAACCTTAACACTAACCCAAAACCTAACCCTAACCCTATCACAAACCCTAACCCTAACCATAACCCTAACCCTAACCCTAACCCTAACACTAACACTAACACTAAACCCTAAACCTAACTCTAAACCTAACCCAAACCCTTACCCTAACCGTAATCCAAACCCTAACCCTAATCCTAACCCTAACCCTAACTCAAACCCTAAACCTAACCCTAACACTAACCCTAACCATAACCCTTACCCTAAACCCTAACCGTAACCCTAACCCTACCGTAACCCTAATCCTAACCCTAACCCTTACCATAACCCTAACCCTAACCCTAACCCTAACCTTAAACCCTAACCCTAACCCTAACTCTAACCCTAAGCCTAACTCTAAAAGGAAGAGGAACACTGTTCTAAATTCTTTTTTTTAACCCTAACCCTAACCCTAACCCAACCCTATACCTAACCCTAACCCTAACAGTAATCCTAACCCTAAACCTAACCCTAACCCTAACCCCTAACCCTAACACAAACCCTAAGCCTAACCCTAATCCTAACTCTAAACCTTACCCTAACCCTAACCCAAATCCTAACCCTAACCCTAACCCTAAGCCTAACACAAATCCTAACCCTAACCCTAACCCTAACCCTAAACCCTAACCCTAACCCTAACCCTAACCTAACCCTAACCCTAACCCTAACCCTAACCCTAACCCTAACCCTAAACTGAACCCTAACCCTAACCCTAACCCTAACCCTAACGCAAACCCTAACCCAAACCCTAACCCTAACACTAACCCTAACCCTAACACTAACCTTAAACCTCACCCTAACCCTAACCCTAACCCTAACCCTAACTCTATCCCTAACCCTAACCCTTACCCTAACCCTAAACCAAACCCTATAGCTAACCCTAACCATAACCCTAATCCAAATCCTAACCCTAACCCTAAATCTAAGGCTAACCGTAACACCTAACCCTAACCCTAACCCTAACCCTACCCTAACCATAACCCTAACCCTAACCCTAACCCTAACCCTAACCCTAACCCTAACCTGAACCCTAACCCTAACCCTAACCCTAACCCTAACCCTAAGGCAAACCCTAACACTAAACCTAACACTAACCCTAATCCTAACAGTAAACCTCACTCTAAACCTAACCCTTACCCTAACCCAAATCCCTAACCTTAACACTAACCCAAAACCTAACCCTAACCCTAACCCTAACCATAACACTAACCCTAACCCTAACGTAAACCCTAAGCCTAACCCAACCCTAACCCTAACCCTAACCCTAATTCTAACTCTAACCCTAACGCAAAACCTAACCCTAACCCTAACGCTAACCCTAACCCTAACCCAAACCCTAACCATAACCCTAACCCTAACCCTAACCCTAACCTGAACCCTAACCATAACCTTCACCCTAACCCTAACCCTAACGTAAACCCTAAGCCTAACCCAACCCTAACCCTAACCCTAACCCTAATTCTAACTCTAACCCTAATACTAACCCTAACCCAAATCCTAACACTAACCCTAACCCTAACCATAACCTTAACCCTAACCCTAACCCTAACCCTAACACTAACTCTAACCCTAACACAAACCCTAACCCTAACCCTAACCCTAACCCTAACCCTAACCCTAACCCTACCCTAACCATAACCCTAACCCTTACCTTAACCCTAACCCTAACCTCAACCCTAACCCTAACCCTAACCCTAACCCTAACCCTAACCCTAAGGAAAACCCTAACACTAAACCTAACACTAACCCTAACCCTAACAGTAAACCTAACTCTAAACCTAACCATAACCCTAACCCAAATCCCTAACCTTAACACTAACCCAAAACCTAACCCTAACCCTAACCCTAACCCTAACCCTAGCCCTAACCATAACCTTAACCCTAACGTAAACCCTAAGCCTAACCCAACCCTAACACAAACCTAACCCTAATTCTACCTCTAACCCTAACGCAAACCCTAACCGTAACCCTAACCCTAACCCTAACCTAACCCAAAACGTAACCCTAAACCTAACCCTAACCCTTACCGTAACCCTAACCCTAACACTAACCCTTACCCTAACGCTAACACTAACCCTAACCCCTAACCCTAACCCTAAGCCTAACTCTACCCTAACCCAATCCCTAACCATAACACTAACCCTAACACTAACCCTAACACTAACTCTAACCCTAACGCAAACCCTAACCCTAACCCTAACCCTAACCGTAACCCTAACCCTAACCGTAACCCTAACCCTAACCCTTACCCTAACCCTAACCCAAACCCTAACCCTAACCCTACCCTAAACCTAACCCTAACCCTAACCCTAAAGCAACCCTAACCCTAACCCTAAGCCTAAACCTAACACTAACACTAAACCCTAACCCTAACCCTAACACTTACCCCAACCGTAATCCAAATCCTAACCCTAACCCTAACCCAAACCCTAAAGCTAACCCTAACCCTAACATTAACCCTAACCCTAAACCCTAACCCTAACCCTAATCCTACCGTAACTCTAACCCTAACCCTTACCCTAACCCTAATCCAAACCCTAAACCTAACCCTAACCGTAACCCTAACCCAAACCGTAACCCTAACCCTACCCTAACCCTAACCCTAACCCTACCCTAATCCTAACCCTAACGCTTACCCTAACCCTAACACTAGCCCTAACCCTAACCCTAAACCTAACACTAAGCATAACTCGAACCCTAATTGTAACCCTAACCCTAACCGTAACCCTAATCCTAACCCCTAATCCTAACCCTAATCCTAACCCTAACCCTATCCCTAACACTAACCCTAACCCCTAACCCTAACCCTAAGACTAACTCTACCCTAACCCAAACCCTTACCATAACCCTAACCCTAACACTAACCCTAACACTAACTCTAACCCTAACGCAAATCCTAAACCTAACCCTAACCCTAAAACTAACAGTAACCCTAACCCTAACCCTAACCCTTACCCTAACTCTAACCCAAACCCTAACCCTAACCCTACCCCTAACCCTAACCCAAACCTTAACCCTAACCCTAACCCTAACCCTAACCCTTACCCTAACCCTAACCCTAACCCTAACCCTAATCCTAACCCTAACCCTAACCCTAACCCTCACCAAAACCCTAAACCTAACCCTAACCCTAACCCTAAACATAACCCTAAACCTAAACCCTAACCGTAACTTTAACCCTACCGTAACCCTAACCCTAACCCTAACCCCAAACCCTAACCCTAACCATAACCCTAACCCTAACCCTAACGTAAACCCTAAGCCTAACCCAACCCTAACACTAACCCTAACCCTAATTCTAACTCTAACCCTAACGCAAATCCTAAACCTAACCCTAACCCTAAACCTAACCCTAACCTAACCCAAACCGTAATCCTAACCCTAACCCTAACCCTAACCCTTACCCTAACCCTAACACAAACCCTAACCCCTAACCCTAACCCTAAGCCTAACTCTACCCTAAACCAATCCCTAACCATAACCCTAACACTAACACTAACCCTAACACTAACTCTAACCCTAACGCAAACCCTAACCCTAATCCTAACCCTAACCCTAACCATAACCCTAACCCTAACCCTAACCCTAACCCTTACCCTAACCCTAACGCAAACACTAACCCTAACCCTACCCTAACCCTAACCCTAACTCTTACACTTACCCTAACCCCTAACCCTAACCCTAACCCTAACCCTACCCTAAACCTAACCCTAACCCAAACCCTAACCCTAACCCTAACGCAACCCTAACCCTAACCCTAAGCCTAAACCTAACACTAACACTAAACCCTAACCCTAACCCTAACACTTACCCTAACCGTAATCCAAACCCTAACCCTAACCCTAACCCAAACCCTAACCCTAACCCTAACCCTAACATTAACCCTAACCCTAAACCCTAACCCTAACCCTAACCCTACCGTAACTCTAACCCTAAACCTAACCCTTACCCTAACCCTAATCCAAACCCAAAACCTAACCCTAACCGTAACCCTAACCCAAACCGTAAACCTAACCCTAACCCTAACCCTAAGCCTAACCCTAACCCTACCCTAATCCTAACCCTAACGCTTACCCTAACCCTAACTCTAACCCTAACACTAACTCTAATCCTAACACAAACCCTAACCCTAACCCTAACCCTAACCCTAACTAACCATAACCCTAACCCTAACCCTAACCCTAACCCTAACCCTAACCTGACCCTAACCCTAACCCTAACCCTAACCCTAACCCTAATCCTAACCCTAACCCTAACCCTAACCCTCACCAAAACCCTAAACCTAACCCTAACCCTAACCCTAAACATAACCCTAAACCTAAACCCTAACCGTAACCCTAACCCTACCGTAACCCTAACCCTAACCCTAACCCTTACCATAACCCTAACCCTAACCCTAACCCTAACCCTAAACCCTAACCCGAACTCTAACCCTAACCCTAAATCTAAGGCTAACCGTAACCCCTAACCCTAACCCTAACCCTAACCCTACCCTAACCATAATCCTAATGCTTACCCTAACCCTAACCCTAACCTGAACCCTAACCCTAACCCTAAACCTAACCCTAAGGCAAACCCTAACACTAAACCTAACACTAACCCTAACCCTAACAGTAAACCTAACTCTAAACCTAACTCTAACCGTAACCCAAATCCCTAACCTTAACACTAACCCAAAACCTAACCCTAACCCTATCCCAAACCCTAACCCTAACCATAACCCTAACCCTAACCCTAACGTAAACCCTAAGCCTAACCCAACCCTAACACTAACCCTAACCCTAATTCTAACTCTAACCCTAACGCAAATCCTAACCCTAACCCTACCCTAAACCTAACCCTAACCTAACCCAAACCGTAACCCTAACCCTAACCCTAACCCTAACCCTTACCCTAACCATAACACAAACCCTAACCCCTAACCCTAACCCTAAGCCTAACTCTACCCTAACCCAATCCCTAACCATAAAACTAACCCTAACACTAACCCTAACACTAACTCTAACCCTAACGCAAACCCTAACCCTAATCCTAACCCTAACCCTAACCATAACCCTAACCCTAACCCTAACCCTAACCCTAACCCTTACCCTAACCCTAACGCAAACACTAACCCTAACCCTACCCTAACCCTAACCCTAACTCTAACACTTACCCTAACCCCTAACCCTAACCCTAACCCTATCCTAAACCTAACCCTAACCCAAACCCTAACCCTAACCCTAACGCAACCCTAACCCTAACCCTAAGCCTAAACCTAGCACTAACACTAAACCCTAACCCTAACCCTAACACTTACCCTAACCGTAATCCAAACCCTAACCCTAACCCTAACCCAAACCCTAACCCTAACCCTAACCCTAACTTTAACCCTAACCATAAACCCTAACCCTAACCCTAACCCTACCGTAACTCTAACCCTAACCCTAACCCTTACCCTAACCCTAAACCAAACCCAAAACCTAACCCTAACCGTAACCCTAACCCAAACCGTAACCCTAACCCTAACCCTAAGCCTAACCCTAACCCTACCCTAATCCTAACCCTAACGCTTACCCTAACCCTAACCCTAACCCTAACACTAACTCTAACCCTAACACAAACCCTAACCCTAACCCTAACCCTAACCCTAACCCTAACTAACCATAACCCTAACCCTAACCCTAACCCTAACCCTAACCCTAACCTGACCCTAACCCTAACCCTAACCCTAACCCTAACCCTAAACTGAACCCTAACCCTAACCCTAACGCAAACCCTAACACAAACCCTAACCCTAACACTAACCCTAACCCTAACACTAACCTTAAACCTCACCCTAACCCTAACCCTAACTCTAAACCTAACTCTAACCCTTACCCTAACCCTAACCAAAACCCTATAGCTAACCCTAACCCTAACCCAAATCCTAACCCTAACCCTAACCCTAAATCTAAGGTTAACCGTAACCCCTAACCCTAACCCTAACCCTAACCCTACCCTAACCATAACCCTAACCCTTACCCTAACCCTAACCCTACCTGAAACCTAACCCTAACCCTAACCCTAACCCTAACCCTAACCCTAAGGCAAACCCTAACACTAAACCTAACACTAACCCTAACCCTAACAGTAAACCTAAATCTAAACCTAACCCTAACCCTAACCCAAATCCCTAACCTTAACACTAACCCAAAACCTAACCCTAACCCTAACCCTAACCCTAACCATAACCTTAACCCTAACTCTAACGTAAACCCTAAGCCTAACCCAACCCTAACACTAACCCTAACCCTAATTCTAATTCTAACCCTAACGCAAACCATAACCCTAACCCTAACCCTAACCCTAACCCTAACCCTAACCTAACACAAACCGTAACCCTAACCCTAACCCTAACCCTAACCCTAACCCTTACCCTAACCCTAACCCTAACCCTAACCCTAACCCTAACCCTAACCCTAACCCTAACCCTAACCCTAACCCTAACCCTAACCCTAACCCGAACCCTAACCCTAACCCTAACCCTAAACCTAACCCTAACCCTAACCCTAACCCTAACCCTAAACCTAACCCTAACCTTAAACCTAACCCTAACCCTAACCCTAACCCTAACCCTAACCCTAACCCTAACCCTAAACCCTAACCCTAACCCTAACCCTAACCCTAACCCTAATCCTTACTAACCATAACCCTAACCCTAACCCTAACCTTAACACTAACCCAAAACCTAACCCTAACCCTAACCCTAACCCTAACCCTAACCCTAACCCTAACCCTAACCCTAACCATAACCCTTACCCTAACCCTAACCCAAACCCTAACCCTAACCCTAACCCTAACCATAACCATAACCCTAACTCAAACACTTACCCTAACCCCTAACCCTATCCCTACCCTAAACCTAACCTAACCCAAACCATAACCCTAACCCTAACGCAACCCTAACCCTAACCCTAAGCCTAAACCTAACCCTAACCCTACCCTAACCCTAACCCTAACCTAACACAAATCGTAACCCTAACCCTAACCCTAACCCTAACCCTAACCCTTACCCTAACCCTAACACTAACCCTAACCCCTAACCCTAACCCTAAGACTAACTCTACCCTAACCCAATCCCTAACCATAACCCTAAACCTAACACTAACCCTAACACTAACTCTAACCCAAACGCAAACTCTAACCCTAACCCTAACCCTAACACTAAAACTAATCGTAACCCTAACCCTAACCATAACCCTTACCCTAACCCTAACCCAAACCCTAACCCTAACCCTAACCCTAACCATAACCATAACCCTAACTCTAACACTTACCCTAACCCCTAACCCTATCCCTACCCTAAAACTAACCCTAACCCAAACCTTAACCCTAACCCTAACGTAACCCTAACCCTAACCCTAAGCCTAAACCTAACACTAACACTAAACCCTAACCCTAACCCTAACACTTACCCTAACCGTAATCCAAACCCAAACCCTAACTTTAACCCAAAACCTAAAGCTAACCCTAACCCTAACATTAACCCTAACATTAAACCCTAACCCTAACCCTAACCCTACCGTAACTCTAACCCTAACCCTAACCCTTACCCTAACCCTAACCAAACCCTAAACCTAACCCTAACCGTAACCCTAACCCAAACCCTAACCCTAACCCTAACCCTAACCCTAACCCTACCCTAATCCTAACCCTAACGCTTACCCTAACCCTAACACTAGCCCTAACCCTAACCCTAACACTAAGCGTAACTCTAACCCTAATTGTAACCCTAACCCTAACCGTAACCCTAACCCTAACCCCTAATCCTAACCCTAATCCTAACCCTAACCCTATCCCTAACACTAACCCTAACCCCTAACCCTAACCCTAAGACTAACTCTACCCTAACCCAAACCCTTACCATAACCCTAACCCTAACACTAACCCTAACACTTACTCTAACACTAACGCAAACCCTAAACCTAACCCTAACCCTAAAACTAACAGTAACCCTAACCCTAACCCTAACCCTTACCCTAACTCTAACCCAAACCCTAACCCTAACCCTAACCCTAACCCAAACCTTAACCCTAACCCTAACCCTAACCCTAACCCTAACCCTAACCCTAACCCTTACCCTAACCCTAACACTAACCCTAACCCTAATCCTAACCCTAACCCTAACCCTAACCCTCACCAAAACCCTAAACCTAACCCTAACCCTAACCCTAAACATAACCCTAAACCTAAACCCTAACCGTAACCCTAACCCTACCGTAACCCTAACCCTAACCCTAACCCTTACCATAACCCTAACCCTAACCCTAACCCTAACCCTAAACCCTAACCCGAACTCTAACCCTAACCCTAAATCTAAGGCTAACCGTAACCCCTAACCCTAACCCTAACCCTAACCCAAACCCTAACCCTAACCCTAACCCTAACATTAACCCTAACCCTAAACCCAAACCCTACCGTAACTCTAACCCTAACCCTAACCCTTACCCTAACCCTAATCCAAACCCAAAACCTAACCCTAACCGTAACCCTAACCCAAACCGTAACCCTAACCCTAACCCTAACCCTAACCCTAAGCCTAACCCAAACCCTACCCTAATCCTAACCCTAACGCTTACCCTAACCCTAACCCTAACACTAACTCTAACAGTAACACAAACCTTACCCTAACCCTAACACTAACCCTAACCCCTAACCCTAACCCTAAGCCTAACTCTACCCTAACCCAATACCTAACCATAACCCTAAACCTAACACTAACCCTAACACTAACTCTAACCCTAACGCAAACTCTAACCCTAACCCTAATTCTAACCCTAAAACTAACCGTAACCCTAACCCTAACATAACCCTTACCCTAACCCTAACCCAAACCCTAACCCTAACCCTAACCCTAACCCTAACCATAACCATAACCCTAACTCTAACACTTACCCTAACCCCTAACCCTATCCCTACCCTAAACCTAACCCTAACCCAAACCCTAACCCTAACCCTAACGCAACCCTAACCCTAACCCTAAGCCTAAACCTAACCCTAACCCTAACCCTAACACTAACCCTAACCTAACACAAACCGTAACCCTAACCCTAACCCTAACCCTAACCCTTACCCTAACCCTAACCCTAACCCTAACCACTAACCCTAACCCTAAGCCTAACTCTACCCTAACCCAATCCCTAACCATAACCCTAAACCTAACACTAACCCTAACACTAACTCTAACCCTAACGCAAACTCTAACCCTAACCCTAACCCTAACCCTAAAACTAACCGTAACCCTAACCCTAACCATAACCCTTACCCTAACCCTAACCCAAACCCTAACCCTAACCCTAACCATAACCATAACCCTAACTCTAACACTTACCCTAACCCCTAACCCTATCCCTACCCTAAACCTAACCCTAACCCAAACCCTAACCCTAACCCTAACGCAACCCTAACCCTAACCCTATGCCTAAACCTAACACTAACACTAACACTAAACCCTAACCCTAACCCTAACACTTACCCTAACCGTAATCCAAACCCTAACCCTAACCCTAACCCAAAACATAAAGGTAACCCTAACCCTAACATTAACCCTAACATTAAACCCTAACCCTAACCCTAACCCTACCGTAACTCTAACCCTAACCCTAACCCTTACCCTAACCCTAATCCAAACCCTAAACCTAACCCTAATCGTAACCCTAACCCAAACCGTAACCCTAACCCTAAACCTAAGCCTAACCCTAACCCTAACCCTACCCTAATCCTAACCCTAACGCTTACCCTAACCCTAACACTAACCCTAACCCTAACCCTAACCCTAATCCTAACACTAAGCGTAACTCTAACCCTAACTGTAACCCTAACCCTAACCGTAACCCTAACCCTAACCCCTAATCCTAACCCTAATCCTAACCCTAACCCTAACCCTAACACTAACCCTAACCCCTAACCCTAACCCTAAGCCTACCTCTACCCTAACCCAAACCCTTATCATAACCCTAATCCTAAAACTAACCCTAACACTAACTCTAAACCTAACGCAAACCCTAAACCTAACCCTAACCCTAACCCTAACCGTAACCCTAACCCTAACCCTAACCCTTACCCTAACCCTAACCCAAACCCTAACCCTAACCCTAACCCAAACCTTAACCCTAACCCTAACACTAACCCTAACCCTTAACCCACCCTAACCCTTAGTATAACCCTAACCCTAACCCTAACCCTAACCCTAACCCTAACCCTAACCCTAAATCTAAGGCTAACCGTAACCCCTAACCCTAACCCTAACCCTAACCCTACCCTAACCATAACCCTAACCCTTACCCTAACCCTAACCCTAACCTGAACCCTAACCTTAACCCTAACCCTAACCCTAAGGCAAACCCTAACACTAAACCTAACACTAACCCTAACCCTAACAGTAAACCTAACTCTAAACCTAACCCTAACCCTAACCCAAATCCCTAACCTTAACACTAACCCAAAACCTAACCCTAACCCTAACCCAAACCCAAACCCGAACCCTAACCCTAACCCTAACCCTAACGTAAACCCTAAGCCTAACCCAACCCTAACACTAACCCTAACCCTAATTCTAACTCTAACCCTAACGCAAATCCTAACCGTAACCCTAATCCTAACCCTAACCCTAACCTAACCCAAACCGTAACCCTAACCCTAACCCTACCCCTAACCCTTACCCTAACCCTAACCCTAACCCTAACCCTAACCCTAACCCTTACCCTAACCCTAACGCAAACACTAACCCTAACCCTAACCCTAACCCTAACCCTAACTCTAACACTTACCCTAACCCCTAACCCTAACCCTAACCCTACCCTAAACCTAACCCTAACCCAAACCCTAACCCTAACCCTAACGCAACCCTAACCCTAAACCTAAGCTTTAACCTAACACTATCACTAAACCCGAACCCTAACCCTAACACTTACCCTAACCGTAATCCAAACCCTAACCCTAACCCTAACCCAAACCCTAACCCTAACCCTAACATTAACCCTAACCCTAAACCCTAACCCTAACCCTAACCCTACCGTAACTCTAACCCTAACCCTAACCCTTACCCTAACCCTAATCCAAACCCAAAATCTAACCCTAACTGTAACCCTAACCCAAACCGTAACCCTAAACCTAACCCTAACCCTAACCCTAACCCTAAGCCTAACCCTAACCCTAACCCTACCCTAATCCTAAACCTAACGCTTACCCTAACCCTAACCCTAACCCTAACCCTAACACTAACTCTAACCCTAACACAAACCCAAACCCTAACCCTAAACCTAACCCTAACTAACCGTAACCCTAACCCTAACCGTAACCCTAACCCTAACCCTAACCCTAATCTGACCCTTACCCTAACCCTAAAACTAACCCTAACCCTAAACTGAACCCTAACTCTAACCCTGACTCTAACGCAAACCCTAACCCAAACCCTAACCCTAACACTAACCCTAACCCTAACACTAACCTTAAACCTCACCCTAACCCTAAACCTAACTCTAACCCTAAGTCTAACCCTTACCCTAACCCTAACCAAAACCCTATAGCTAACCCTAACCCTAACCCAAATCCTAACCCTATCCCTAACCCTAAATCTAAGGCACCGTAACCCCTAACCCTAACCCTAACCCTAACCCTACCCTAACCATAACCCTAACCCTTACCCTAACCCTAACCCTAACCTGAACCCTAACCCTAACCCTAACCCTAAGGCAAACCCTAACACTAAACCTAACACTAACTCTAACCCTAACAGTAAACCTAAATCTAAACCTAACCCTAACCCTAACCCAAATCCCTAACCTTAACACTAACCCAAAACCTAACCCTAACCCTAACCCTAACCCTAACCATAACCTTAACCCTAACCCTAACGTAAACCCTAAGCCTAACCCAAACCGTAACCCTAACCCTAACCCTAACCCTAACCCTAACCCTTACCCTAACCCTAACACTAACCCTAACCCCTAACCCTAACCCTAAGCCTAACTCTACCCTAACCCAATCCCTAACCCTAACCCTAATCCTAACACTAAGCGTAACTCTAACCCTAACTGTAACTCTAACCCTAACAGTAACCCAAACCCTAACCCCTAATCCTAACCCTAATCCTAACACTAACCCTAACCCTAACACTAACCCTAACCCCTAACCCTAACCTTAAGCCTAACTCTACCCTAACCCAAACCCTTCCCATAACCCTAACCCTAAAACTAACCCTAACACTAACTCTAACCCTAACGCAAACCCTAAACCTAACCCTAACCCTAACCCTAACCGTAATCCTAACCCTAACCCTAACCCTTACCCTAACCCTAACCAAAACCCTAACCCTAACCCTAACCCTAACACAAACGTTAACCCTAACCCTAACCTTAACCCTAACCCTTACCCTATCCCTAACCCTTACCATAACCCTAACCCTAACCCTAACCCTAAACCCTAACCCTAACCCTAAATCTAAGGCTAACCGTAACACCTAACCCTAACCCTAACCCTAACCCTACCCTAACCATAACCCTAACCCTTACCCTAACCCTAACCCTAACCTGAACCCTAACCCTAACCCTAACCCTAACCCTAACCCTAAGGCAAACCCTAACACTAAACCAAACACTAACCCTAACCCTAACAGTAAACCTAACTCTAAACCTAACCCTAACCCTAACCCAAATCCCGAACCTTAACACTAACCCAAAACCTAACCCTAACCCTAACCCTAACCCTAACACTAACCCTAAACCCTAACCCTAACCCTAAGCCTAACTCTACCCTAACCCAATCCCTAACCATTACCCTAACCCTAACACTAACCCTAACCCTAACACTAACCTTAAACCTCACCCTAACCCTAACCCTAACTCTAACCCTAACTCTAACCCTTACCCTAACCCTAACCAAAACCCTATAGCTAACCCTAACCCTAACCCAAATCCTAACCCTATCCCTAACCCTAAATCTAAGGCACCGTAACCCCTAACCCTAACCCTAACCCTAACCGTAACCGTAACCCTAACCCTAACCCTTACCCTAACCCTAACCCAAACCCTAAACCTAACCCTAACCCTAACACTTACCCTAACCCTAACACTAACCCTAACCCCTAACTCTAACCCTAAGCCTAACTCTACCCTAACCCAATCCCTAACCATAACCCTAACCCTAACACTAACCCTAACACTAACTCTAACCCTAACGCAAACCCTAACCCTAACCCTAACCCTAACCCTAACCGTAACCCTAACCCTAACCCTAACCCTTACCCTAACCCTAACCCAAACCCTAACCCTAAGCCTAACTCTACCCTAACCCAATCCCTAACCCTAACCCTAACTCTAACACTTACCCTAACCCCTAACCCTAATCCTAACCGTAACCCTAACCTAAACCTAACCCTAACCCAAACCCTAACCCTAACCCTAACGCAACCCTAACCCTAACCCTAAGCCTAAACCGAACACTAACACTAAACCCTAACCCTAACCCTAACACTTACCCTAACCGTAATCCAAACCCTAACCCTAACCCTAACCCAAACCTTAACCCTAACCCTAACCCTAACCCTAACTCTAACACTTACCGTAACCCCTAAACCAAACCTTAACCCTAACCCAATCCCTAAACCTAACCCTAACACTAACCCTAACGCAAACCCTAACCCAATCCCTAAACCTAACCCTAACCCTAACCCAAACGCAAACCCTAACCCTAACCCTAAGACTAAACCCTAAACCTAACCCTAACCCTAACCCAGACCTTACCCTAACCGTAATCCAAACCCTAACCCTAACCCTAACCCAAATCCTAAACCTAACCCTAACCCTAACCCTAACATTAACCCTAACCCTAAACCCTAACCCTAACCCTACCGTAACCCTAAACCTAACCCTAACCCTTACCCTAACCCCAATCCAAACCCTAAACCTAACCCTAACCGTAACCCTAACCCAAACCGTAAGCCTAACCCTAACCCTAACCCTAAGCCTTAGCCTAACCCTAACCCTACCCTAATCCTAACCCTAACCCTTACCCTAACCCTAACACTAACCATAACCCTAACCCTAACCCTTACACTAAGCGTAACCCTAACCCTAACTGTAACCCTAACCCTAACCGTAACCCTAACCCTAACCCTAACCGTAACCCTAACCCTAACACTAACCCTAACCCCTAACCCTAAACCTAAGCCTAACCCTACCCTAACCCTAACCCTAACAATAACCCTAACCCTAACACTAACCCTAACCCAAACTCTAACCCTAACGCAAACCCTAACCCTAACCCTAACCGCAACCCTAACACTAACCCTAACCCTTACCCTAACCCTAACCCAAACCCTAACCCTAACCCTAAGCTTAACCCTAACCCTAACACTACCCTAACCCTAACCCTAAACCTTACCCTAACCCTAACCCAAACCCTAACCCTAACCCTAACCCTAAACATAACCCTAACCCAAACCTTAACCCTAACCCTATCCCTAACCCTAACCCTAACTCTAACACTAACCCTAACCCCTAATCCTAACCCTAACCCTAACCCTAACCTAACCCTAACCCTAACCCAAACCCTAACCCTAACCCTAACCTTACCACTAAACCAAACCCTATCCCTAACCCTAACCCTAACACTAAACCCTAATCCTAACCATAACCCTAACCCAAACCCTTACCCTAACCGTAATCCATACCCTAACCCTAAACCTAACCCAAACCCTAAACCTAACCCTAAACCTAACACTAACCCTAACACTAACACTAACACTAAACCCTAAACCTAACTCTAAACCTAACCCTAACACTTACCCTAACCGTAATCCAAACCCTAACCCTAATACTAACCCTAACCCTAACTCAAACCCTAAACCTAACCCTTACACTAACCCTAACCATAACCCTAACCCTAAACCCTAACCGTAACCCTAACCCTACCGTAACCCTAATCCTAACCCTAACCCTTACCATAACCCTAACCCTAACCCTAACCCTAAACCCTAACCTTAACCCTAACCCTAACCCTAATCCTAACTCTAAAAGAAAGAGGAACACTGTTCTAAATTCTTTTTTTTAACCCTAACCCTAACCCTAACCCTACCCTAAACCTAACCCTAACCCTAACCCTTACCCTAACCCTAAACCAAACCCTAACCCTAACCCTAACCCTAACCCTAACCCAAACATTAACCTTAACCCTAATCCTAACCCTAACCCTAACACTAACAGTAAACCTAACACTAACCCTATACCCTAACCCTAACGCTAACCCTAACCCTAACCCTAAGCCTAACACAAATCCTAACCCTAACCCTAACCCTAAACCCTAACCCTAACCCTAACCTAACCCTAACCCTAACCCTAACACTAACCCTACCCTAACCCTAACCATAACCCTAACCGTAACCCTAAGCTGAACCCTAACCCTAACCCTAACCCTAACCCTAAGGCAAACCCTAACAATAAACCTAACACTAACCCTAATCCTAACAGTAAACCTAACTCTAAACCTAACCCTAACCCTAACCCAAATCCCTAACCTTAACACTAACCCAAAACCTAACCCTAACCCTAACCCTAACCATAACCCTAACCCTAACCCTAACGTAAACCCTAAGCCTAACCCAACCCTAACACTAACCCTAACCCTAATTCTAACTCTAACCCTAACGCAAACCCTAACCCTAACCCTAACGCTAACCCTAAACCTAACCTTAACCCTAACCCTAACCCTAACCCTAACCCTAACCCTAACCCTAACACTAACCCTAATCCCTAACCCGAACCCTAAGCCTAACTCTACCCTAACCCAAACCCTAACCATAACCCTAACCCTAACCCTAACCCTAACCCTAACCTGAACCCTAACCCTAATCCTAACCCTAACCCTAAGGCAAACCCTAACACTAAACCTAACACTAACCCTAATCCTAAAAGTAAACCTAACTCTAAACCTAACCCTAAACCTAACCCAAATCCCTAACCTTAACACTAACCCAAAACCTAACCCTAACCCTAACCCTAACCCTAACCCTAACCCTACCCTAACCCAAACCCTAACCCCAACCCAAACCCTAAACCTAACCCTAACCCTAACCCTAACGCAAACCCTAACCCTAACACTAAACCCTAAACCTAACCCTAACCCGAACCCAAACCCTTACCCTAACCCTAACCCAAACCCAAACCCTAACCCTAACCCTAAACCTAACCCAAACCGTAACCCTAACCCTCACCCTAACCCTAACCCTAACCCTAAACCCTAACCCTAACCCTAACCCTAACTGTTACCCTAACCCTAACCATAAACCTAACCCTAACCCTAACGCTAACCCTAACCCCTAACCCTAACCATAACCCTAACCCTACTCTAACCCAAACCCTAAACCTAACCCTAACCCTAACACTAATCCTAACCCTAAACCTAACCCTAAACCTAACCCCTAACCCTAACCCTAACCCTAACGCAAACCCTAACTCTAACCCTAACCCTAACCCTAACCCTAACCCTAACCCTAACCCTAACCCTAACCCTAACCCTTACCCTAACCCTAACCCAAACCCTATAGCTAACCCTAACCCTAACCCTAACCCAAATCCTAACCCTAACCCTAACCCTAAATCTAAGGCTAACCCTAACCCCTAACCCTAAACCTAACCCTAACCCTAACCCTAAACCAAACCTTAACCCTAAACTGAACCCTAACCCTAACCCTAACCCTAACCCTAACGCAACCCTAACCCTAACCCTAAGCCTAAACCTAACACTAACACTAAACCCTAACCCTAACACTAACACTTACCCTAACCGTAATCCAAACCCTAACCCTAACCCTAACCCAAACCCTAAAGCTAACCCTAACCCTAACATTAACCCTAACCCTAAACCCTAACCCTAACCCTAACCCTAACGTAACTCTAACCCTAACCCTAACCCTTACCCTAACCCTAATCCAAACCCTAAACCTAACCCTAACCGTAACCCTAACCCAAACCGTAACCCTAACCCTAACCCTAAGCCTAACCCTAACCCTAACCCTACCCTAATCCTAACCCTAACGCTTACCCTAACCCTAACACTAACCCTAACCCTAACCGTAATCCTAACTCTAATCCTAACCCTTACCCTAACCCTAACCCAAACCCTAACCCTAACCCTAACCCTTACCCTAACCCTAACCCTAACCCTACCCTAATCCTAACCCTAACGCTTACCCTAACCTTCACCCTAACCCTAACCTTAACCCTAACCCTTACCCTAACCCTAACCCTTACCATAACCCTAACCCTAAACCCTAACCCTAACCCTAAATCTAAGGCTAACCGTAACACCTAACCCTAACCCTAACCCTAACCCTACCCTAACCATAACCCTAACCCTTACCCTAACCCTAACCCTAACGTGAACCCTAACCCTAACCCTAACCCTAACCCTAAGGCAAACCCTAACACTAAATCAAACACTAACCCTAACCCTAACAGTAAACCTAACTCTAAACCTAACCCTAACCCAAATCCCTAACCTTAACACTAACCCAAAACCTAACCCTAACCCTAACCCTAACCCTAACCCTAACCCTAACACTAACCCTAACCCCTAACCCTAACCCTAAGCCTAACTCTACCCTAACCCAATCCCTAACCATTACCCTAACCCTAACACTAACCCTAACACTAAATCAAACCCTAACGCAAACCCTAACCCTAACGCAAACTCTAACCCTAACCCTAACCCTAACCGTAACCGTATCCCTAACCCTAACCCTTACCAAACCCTAACCCAAACCCTAACCCTAACCCTAACCCTAACACTTACCCTAACCCTAACACTAACCCTAACCCCTAACCCTAACCCTAAGCCTAAGTCTACCCTAACCCAATCCCTAACCATAACCCTAACCCTAACACTAACCCTAACACTAACTCTAACCCTAACGCAAACCCTAACCCTAACCCTAACCCTAACCCTAATCGTAATCCTAACCCTAACCCGAACCCTTACCCTAACCCTAACCCAAACCCTAACACTAAGCCTAACTCTACCCTAACCCAATCCCTAACCCTAACCCTAACTCTAACACTTACCCTAACCCCTAACCCTAATCCTAACCGTAACCCTAACCTAAACCTAACCCTAACCCAAATCCTAACCCTAACCCTAACGCAACCCTAACCCTAACCCTAAGCCTAAACCGAACACTAACACTAAACCCTAACCCTAACCCTAACACTTACCCTAACCGTAATCCAAACCCTAACCCTAACCCTAACCCAAACCTTAACCCTAACCCTAACCCTAACCCTAACCCTAACTCTAACACTTACCGTAACCCCTAACCCAAACCTTAACCCTAACCCAATCCCTAAACCTAACCCTAACCCTAACCCTAACGCAAACCCTAACCCTAACCCTAAGACTAAACCCTAAACCTAACCCTAACCCTAACCCAGACCTTTCCCTAACCGTAATCCAAACCCTAACCCTAACCCTAACCCTAACCCAAATCCTAAACCTAACCCTAACCCTAAACCTAACATTAACCCTAAACCAAACCCTAACCCTAACCCTACCGTAACCCTGAACCTAACCCTAACCCTTACCCTAACCCCAATCCAAACCCTAAACCTAACCCTAACCGTAACCCTAACCCAAACCGTAAGCCTAACCCTAACCCTAACCCTAAGCCTTAGCCTAACCCTAACCCTACCCTAATCCTAACCCTAACCCTTACCCTAACCCTAACACTAACCATAACCCTAACCCTAACCCTAACACTAAGCGTAACCCTAACCCTAACTGTAACCCTAACCCTAACCGTAAACCTAACCCTAACCCTAAGCGTAACCCTAACCCTAACACTAACCCTAACCCCTAACCCTAAACCTAAGCCTAACCCTACCCTAACCCTAACCCTAACAATAACCCTAACACTAACACTAACCCTAACCCTAACTCTAACCCTAACGCAAACATTAACCCTAACCTTAACCCTAACCGCAACCCTAACACTAACCCTAACCCTTACCCTAACCCTAACCCAAACCCTAACCCTAACCCTAAACTTAACCCTAACCCTAACACTACCCTAACCCTAACCCTAAACCTTACCCTAACCATAACCCAAACCCTAACCCTAACCCTAAACCTAACCCTAACCCAAACCTTAACCCTAACCCTATCCCTAACCCTAACCCTAACTCTAACACTAACCCTAACCCCTAATCCTAACCCTAACCCTAACCCTAACCTAACCCTAACCCTAACCCAAACCCTAACCCTAACCCTAACCTTAACCCTAAAGCAAACCCTATCCCTAACCCTAACCCTAACACTAAACCCTAATCCTAACCATAACCCTAACCCAAACCCTTACCCTAACCGTAATACATACCCTAACCCTAAACCTAACCCAAACCCTAAACCTAACCCTAAACCTAACGCTAACCCTAACACTAACACTAACACTAAACCCTAAACCTAACTCTAAACCTAACCCTAACACTTACCCTAACCGTAATCCAAACCCTAACCCTAATCCTAACCCTAACCCTAACTCAAACCCTAAACCTAACCCTTACACTAACCCTAACCATAACCCTAACCCTAAACCCTAACCGTAACCCTAACCCTACCGTAACCCTAATCCTAACCCTAACCCTTACCATAACCCTAACCCTAACCCTAACCCTAAACCCTAACCTTAACCCTAACCCTAACCCTAACCCTAACTCTAAAAGGAAGAGGAACACTGTTCTAAATTCTTTTTTTTAACCCTAACCCTAACCCTAACCCTAACCCTACCCTAAACCTAACCCTAACCCTAACCCTTACCCTAACCCTAAACCAAACCCTAACCCTAACCCTAACCCTAACCCAAACACTAACCTTAACCCTAATCCTAACCCTAACCCTAACACTAACAGTAAACCTAACACTAAGCCTAAACCCTAACCCTAACCCTAACCCTAACCCTAACCCTAAGCCTAACACAAATCCTAAACCTAACCCTAACCCTAAACCCTAACCCTAACCCTAACCTAACCCTAACCCTAACACTAACCCTAACCCTAACCCTAAACTGAACCCTAACCCTAACCCTAACCCTAACGCAAACCCTAACCCAAACCCTAACCCTAACACTAACCCTAACCCTAACACTAACCTTAAACCTCACCCTAACCCTAACCCTAACCCTAACCCTAACCTTAACCCTAAATCTAAGGCTAACGGTAACCCCTAACCCTAACCCTAACACTAACCCTACCCTAACCCTAACCATAACCCTAACCGTAACCCTAAGCTGAACCCTAACCCTAACCCTAACCCTAACCCTAAGGCAAACCCTAACACTAAACCTAACACTAACCCTAATCCTAACAGTAAACCTAACTCTAAACCTAACCCTAACCCTAACCCAAATCCCTAACCTTAACACTAACCCAAAACCTAACCCTAACCCTAACCCTAACCATAACCCTAACCCTAACCCTAACGTAAACCCTAAGCCTAACCCAACCCTAACACTAACCCTAACCCTAATTCTAACTCTAACCCTAACGTAAACCCTAACCCTAACCCTAAGGCTAACCCTAACCCTAACCTTAACCCTAACCCTAACCTAACCCAAACCCTAACCCTAACCCTAACCCTAACCCTAACACTAACCCTAATCCCTAACCCGAACCCTAAGCCTAACTCTACCCTAACCCAAACCCTAACCATAACCCTAACCCTAACCCTAACCCTAACCCTAACCTGAACCCTAACCCTAACCCTAACCCTAACCCTAAGGCAAACCCTAACACTAAACCTAACACTAACCCTAATCCTAACAGTAAACCTAACTCTAAACCTAATCCTAACCCTAACCCAAATCCCTAACCTTAAACTTACCCAAAACCTAACCCTAACCCTAACCCTAACCCTAACCCTAACCCTAACCCTACCCTAACCCAAACCCTAACCCCAACCCAAACCCTAAACCTAACCCTAACCCTAACCCTAACGCAAACCCTAACCCTAACACTAAACCCTAAACCTAACCCTAACCCGAACCAAAACCCTTACCCTAACCCTAACACAAACCCAAACCCTAACCCTAACCCTAAACCTAACCCAAACCGTAACCCTAACCCTCACCCTAACCCTAACCCTAACCCTAAACCCTAACCCTAACCCTAACCCTAACGTAAACCCTAAGCCTAACCCAACCCTAACACTAACCCTAACCCTAATTCTAACTCTAACCCTAACGCAAACCCTAACCCTAACCCTAATCCTAACCCTAACCCTAACCCTAACCCTAACCCTAACCCTAACCTAACCCAAAACGTAACCCAAACCCTAACCCTAACCCTAAACCTAACCCAAACCGTAACCCTAACCCTCACCCTAACCCTAACCCTAACCCTAAACCCTAACCCTAACTGTAACCCTAACCCTAACCATAAACCTAACCCTATCCCTAACGCTAACCCTAACCCCTAACCCTAACCATAACCCTAACCCTACTATAACCCAAACCCTAAACCTAACCCTAACCCTAACACTAATCCTAACCCTAAACCTAACCCTAAACCTAACCCCTAACCCTAACCCTAACGCTACCGCAAACCCTAACCCTAACCCTAATCCTAACCCTAAACCTTACCCTAACCCTAACCCAAATCCTAACCCTAACCCTAACCCAAATCCTAACCCTAACCCTAACCCTAACCCTAAACCCTAACCCTAACCCTAACCATAACCCTACCCTAACCCTAACCCATACCCTAACCATAACCCTAACACTAACCCTAACCCCTAACGCTAACCCTAACCCTAACCCTAACCTAACCCTAACCCTAACCCTAAACTGAACCCTAACCCTAACCCTAACCCTAACCCTAACGCAAACCCTAACCCAAACCCTAACCCTAAAACTAACCCTAACACTAACCCTAAACCTCACCCTAACCCTAACAGTAACCCTAACCCTAACCCTAACCCTAACCCTAACCCTAACACTTACCCTAACCCTAACCCTAACCCTAACCCTAATCCTAACCCTAACCCTATCCCTAACCCTCACCAAAACCCTAAACCTAACCCTAACCCTAACCCTAAACATAACCCTAAACCTAAACCCTAACTGTAACCCTAACCCTACCGTAACCCTAACCCTAACCCTAACCCTTACCATAACCCTAACCCTAACCCTAACCCTAACCCTAACCCTAAACCCTAACCCGAACTCTAACCCTAACCCTAAATCTAAGGCTAACCGTAACCCCTAACCCTAACCCTAACCCTACCCTAACCATAACCCTAACCCTTACCCTAACCCTAACCCTAACCTGAACCCTAACCCTAACCCTAACCCTAACCCTAAGGCAAACCCTAACACTAAACCTAACACTAACCCTAACCCTAACAGTAAACCTAACTCTAAACCTAACCCTAACCCTAACCGAAATCCCTAACCTTAACACTAACCCAAAACCTAACCCTAACCCTATCACAAACCCTAACCCTAACCATAACCCTAACCCTAACCCTAACACTAACACTAACACTAAACCCTAAACCTAACTCTAAACCTAACCCAAACCCTTACCCTAACCGTAATCCAAACCCTAACCCTAATCCTAACCCTAACCCTAACTCAAACCCTAAACCTAACCCTAACACTAACCCTAACCATAACCCTAACCCTAAACCCTAACCGTAACCCTAACCCTACCGTAACCCTAATCCTAACCCTAACCCTTACCATAACCCTAACCCTAACCCTAACCCTAACCCTAACCCTAAACCCTAACCCTAACCCTAACCCTAACCCTAAGCCTAACTCTAAAAGGAAGAGGAACACTGTTCTAAATTCTTTTTTTAACCCTAACCCTAACCCTAACCCAACCCTATACCTAACCCTAACCCTAACACTAATCCTAACCCTAAACCTAACCCTAACCCTAACCCCTAACCCTAACACAAACCCTAAGCCTAACCCTAAACCTAACCCTAAACCTTACCCTAACCCTAACCCAAATCCTAACACAAATCCTAACCCTAACCCTAACCCTAACCCTAAACCCTAACCCTAACCCTAACCCTAACCTAACCCTAACCCTAACCCTAACCCTAACCCTAACCCTAACCCTAATCCTAAACTGAACCCTAACCCTAACCCTAACCCTAACGCAAACCCTAACCCAAACCCTAACCCTAACACTAACCCTAACCCTAACACTAACCTTAAACCTCACCCTAACCCTAACCCTAACCCTAACCCTAACTCTATCCCTAACCCTAACCCTTACCCTAACCCTAAACCAAACCCTATAGCTAACCCTAACCATAACCCTAATCCAAATACTAACCCTAACCCTAAATCTAAGGCTAACCGTAACCCCTAACCCTAACCCTAACCCTAACCCTACCCTAACCATAACCCTAACCCTAACCCTAACCCTAACCCTAACCTGAACCCTAACCCTAACCCTAACCCTAACCCTAACCCTAACCCTAAGGCAAACCCTAACACTAAACCTAACACTAACCCTAATCCTAACAGTAAACCTCACTCTAAACAAAACCCTTACTCTAACCCAAATCCCTAACCTTAACACTAACTCAAAACCTAACCCTAACCCTAACCCTAGCCCTAACCATAACACTAACCCTAACCCTAACGTAAACCCTAAGCCTAACCCAACCCTAACCCTAACCCTAACCCTAATTCTAACTCTAACCCTAACGCAAAACCTAACCCTAACCCTAACGCTAACCCTAACCCTAACCCAAACCCTAACCATAACCCTAACCCTAACCCTAACCTGAACCCTAACCATAACCTTAACCCTAACCCTAACCCTAACGTAAACCCTAAGCCTAACCCAACCCTAACCCTAACCCTAACCCTAATTCTAACTCTAACCCTAATACTAACGCTAACCCAAATCCTAACACTAACCCTAATCCTAACCATAACCTTAACCCTAACCCTAACCCTAACCCTAACACTAACTCTAACCCTAACACAAACCATAACCCTAACCCTAACCCTAACCCTAACCCTAACTAACCGTAACCCTAACCCTAACCCTAACCCTAACCCTAACCCTAAACCTAACCTGACCCTAACCCTAACCCTAACCCTAACCCTAAACTGAACCCTAACGCTAACCCTAACCCTAAGCCTAACGCAAACCCTAACCCAAACCCTAACCCTAACACTAACCCTAACCCTAACACTAACCTTAAACCACACCCTAACCCTAACCCTAACCCTAACTCTAACCCTAACCCTAACCCTTACCCTAACCCTAATCCAAACCCTATAGCTAACCCTAACCCTAACCCTAACCCAAATCCTAACCCTAACCCTAACCCTAAATCTAAGGCTAACCGTAACCCCTAACCCTAACCCTAACCCTAACCCTACCCTAACCATAACCCTAACCCTTACCTTAACCCTAATCCTAAACTCAACCCTAACCCTAACCCTAACCCTAACCCTAAGGCAAACCCTAACACTAAACCTAACACTAACCCTAACCCTAACAGTAAACCTAACTCTAAACCTAACCCTAACCCTAACCCAAATCCCTAACCTTAACACTAACCCAAAACCTAACCCTAACCCTAACCCTAACCCTAACCCTAGCCCTAACTATAACCTTAAGCCTAACGTAAACCCTAAGCCTAACCCAACCCTAACACAAACCTAACCCTAATTCTACCTCTAACCCTAACGCAAACCCTAACCGTAACCCTAACCCTAACCTAACCCAAACCGTAACCCTAAACCTAACCCTAACCCTAACCGTAACCCTAACCCTAACACTAACCCTTACCCTAACGCTAACACTAACCCTAACCCCTAACCCTAACCCTAAGCCTAACTCTACCCTAACTCAATCCCTAACCATAACACTAACCCTAACACTAACCCTAACACTAACTCTAACCCTAACGCAAACCCTAACCCTAACCCTAACCCTAACCGTAACCCTAACCCTAACCGTAACCCTAACCCTAACCCTTACCCTAACCCTAACCCAAACCCTAACCCTAACCCTAACCCTAACCCTAACCCTAACCCTAACTCTAACACTTACCTTAACTCCTAACCCTAACCCTAACCCTAACCCTAACCCTAACCCTAACCCTAACCCTAACCCTAACCCTAACGCAACCCTAACCCTAACCCTAAGCCTAAACCTAACACTAACACTAAACCCTAACCCTAACCCTAACACTTACCCTAACCGTAATCCAAACCCTAACCCTAACCCTAACCCAAACCCTAAAGCTAACCCTAACCCTAACATTAACCCTAACCCTAAACCCTAACCCTAACCCTAATCCTACCGTAACTCTAACCCTAACCCTTACCCTAACCCTAATCCAAACCCTAAACCTAACCCTAACCGTAACCCTAACCCAAACCGTAACCCTAACCCTACCCTAACCCTAACCCTAACCCTAACCCTACCCTAATCCTAAACCTAACGCTTACCCTAACCCTAACAATAGCCCTAACCCTAACCCTAACCCTAACACTAAGCGTAACTCTAACCCTAATTGTAACCCTAACCCTAACCGTAACCCTAACCCTAACCCCTAATCCTAACCCTAACCCTAACCCTAACCCTAACCCTAACGTAAACCCTAAGCCTAACCCAACCCTAACCCTAACCCTAACCCTAATTCTAACTCTAACCCTAACACTATCCCTAACCCAAATCCTAACACTAACCCTAACCATAACCCTAACCCTAACCCTAACCGTAACCCTAACCCTAACCCCTAATCCTAACCCTAATCCTAACCCTAACCCTAACCCTAACACTAACCCTAACCCCTAACCCTAACCCTAAGCCTAACTCTACCCTAACCCAAACCCTTACCATAACTCTAACCCTAACACTAACCCTAACACTAACTCTAACCCTAACGCAAACCCTACACCTAACCCTAACCCTAACCCTAACAGTAACCCTAATCCTAACCCTAACCCTAACCCTAACACTTACCCTAACCCTAACCCTAACCCTAACCCTAATCCTAACCCTAACCCTATCCCTAACCCTCACCAAAACCCTAAACCTAACCCTAACCCTAACCCTAAACATAACCCTAAACCTAAACCCTAACTGTAACCCTAACCCTACCGTAACCCTAACCCTAACCCTAACCCTTACCATAACCCTAACCCTAACCCTAACCCTAACCCTAAACCCTAACCCGAACTCTAACCCTAACCCTAAATCTAAGGCTAACCGTAACCCCTAACCCTAACCCTAACCCTAACCCTACCCTAACCATAACACTAACCCTTACCCTAACCCTAACCCTAACCTGAACCCTAACCCTAACCCTAACCCTAACCCTAAGGCAAACCCTAACACTAAACCTAACACTAACCCTAACCCTAACAGTAAACCTAACTCTAAACCTAACCCTAACCCTAACCGAAATCCCTAACCTTAACACTAACCCAAAACCTAACCCTAACCCTATCACAAACCCTAACCCTAACCATAACCCTAACCCTAACCCTAACACTAACACTAACACTAAACCCTAAACCTAACTCTAAACCTAACCCAAACACTTACCCTAACCGTAATCCAAACCCTAACCCTAATCCTAACCCTAACCCTAACTCAAACCCTAAACCTAACCCTAACACTAACCCTAACCATAACCCTTACCCTAAACCCTAACCGTAACCCTAACCCTACCGTAACCCTAATCCTAACCCTAACCCTTACCATAACCCTAACCCTTTCCTAACCCTAACCCTAAACCCTAACCCTAACCCTAACCCTAACCCTAACCCTAACCCTAAGCCTAACTCTAAAAGGAAGAGGAACACTGTTCTAAATTCTTTTTTTTAACCCTAACCCTAACCCTAACCCAACCCTATACCTAACCCTAACCCTAACACTAATCCTAACACTAAACCTAACCCTAACCCTAACCCCTAACCCTAACACAAACCCTAAGCCTAACCCTAATCCTAACCCTAAACCTTACCCTAACCCTAACCCAAATCCTAACCCTAACCCTAACCCTAAGCCTAACACAAATCCTAACCCTAACCCTAACCCTAAACCCTAACCCTAACCCTAACCCTAACCTAACCCTAACCCTAACCCTAACCCTAACCCTAACCCTAAACTGAACCCTAACCCTAACCCTAACCCTAACCCTAACGCAAACCCTAACCCAAACCCTAACCCTAACACTAACCCTAACCCTAACACTATCCTTAAACCTCACCCTAACCCTAACCCTAACCCTAACCCTAACTCTATCCCTAACCCTAACCCTTACCCTAACCCTAAACCAAACCCTATAGCTAACCCTAACCATAATCCTAATCCAAATCCTAACCCTAACCCTAAATCTAAGGCTAACCGTAACCCCTAACCCTAACCCTAACCCTAACCCTACCCTAACCATAACCCTAACCCTAACCCTAACCCTAACCTGAACCCTAACCCTAACCCTAACCCTAACCCTAACCCTAAGGCAAACCCTAACACTAAACCTAACACTAACCCTAATCCTAACAGTAAACCTCACTCTAAACCTAACCCTTACCCTAACCCAAATCCCTAACCTTAACACTAACCCAAAACCTAACCCTAACCCTAACCCTAACCATAACACTAACCCTAACCCTAACGTAAACCCTAAGCCTAACCCAAACCTAACCCTAACCCTAACCCTAATTCTAACTCTAACCCTAACGCAAAACCTAACCCTAACCCTAACGCTAACCCTAACCCTAACCCAAACCCTAACCATAACCCTAACCCTAACCCTAACCCTAACCCTAACCTGAACCGTAACCATAACCTTAACCCTAACCCTAACCCTAACGTAAACCCTAAGCCTAACCCAACCCTAACCCTAACCCTAACCCTAACCCTAAATCTAAGGCTAACCGTAACCCCTAACCCTAACCCTAACCCTAACCCTATCCTAACCATAACCCTAACCCTTACCTTAACCCTAACCCTAACCTCAACCCTAACCCTAACCCTAACCCTAACCCTAAGGCAAACCCTAACACTAAACCTAACACTAACCCTAACCCTAACAGTAAACCTAACTCTAAACCTAACCCTAACCCTAACCCAAATCCCTAACCTTAACACTAACCCAAAACCTAACCCTAACCCTAACACTAACCCTAACCCTAGCCCTAACCATAACCTTAACCCTAACGTAAACCCTAAGCCTAACCCAACCCTAACACAAACCTAACCCTAATTCTACCTCTAACCCTAACGCAAACCCTAACCGTAACCCTAACCCTAACCCTAACCGTAACCCTAACCCTAACACTAACCCTTACCCTAACGCTAACACTAACCCTAACCCCTAACCCTAACCCTAAGCCTAACTCTACCCTAACCCAATCCCTAACCATAACACTAACCCTAACACTAACCCTAACACTAACTCTAACCCTAACGCAAACCCTAACCCTAACCCTAACCCTAACCATAACCCTAACCCTAACCGTAACCCTAACCCTAACCCTTACCCTAACCCTAACCCTAACTCTAACACTTACCTTAACTCCTAACCCTAACCCTAACCCTACCCTAAACCTAACCCTAACCCTAACCCTAACGCAACCCTAACCCTAACCCTAAGCCTAAACCTAACACTAACACTAAACCCTAACCCTAACCCTAACACTTACCCTAACCGTAATCCAAACCCTAACCCTAACCCTAACCCAAACCCTAAAGCTAACCCTAACCCTAATCCTAACCCTAACCCTAACCCTAACTCTAACCCTAATTGTAACCCTAACCCTAACCGTAACCCTAACCCTAACCCCTAATCCTAACCCTAACCCTAACCCTAACCCTAACCCTAACGTAAACCCTAAGCCTAACCCAACCCTAACCCTAACCCTAACCCTAATTCTAACTCTAACCCTAACACTATCCCTAACCCAAATCCTAACACTAACCCTAACCATAACCCTAACCCTAACCCTAACCGTAACCCTAACCCTAACCCCTAATCCTAACCCTAATCCTAACCCTAACCCTAACCCTAACACTAACCCTAACCCCTAACCCTAACCCTAAGCCTAACTCTACCCTAACCCAAACCCTTACCATAACTCTAACCCTAACACTAACCCTAACACTAACTCTAACCCTAACGCAAACCCTACACCTAACCCTAACCCTAACCCTAACAGTAACCCTAATCCTAACCCTAACCCTAACCCTAACACTTACCCTAACCCTAACCCTAACCCTAACCCTAATCCTAACCCTAACCCTATCCCTAACCCTCACCAAAACCCTAAACCTAACCCTAACCCTAACCCTAAACATAACCCTAAACCTAAACCCTAACTGTAACCCTAACCCTACCGTAACCCTAACCCTAACCCTAACCCTTACCATAACCCTAACCCTAACCCTAACCCTAACCCTAAACCCTAACCCGAACTCTAACCCTAACCCTAAATCTAAGGCTAACCGTAACCCCTAACCCTAACCCTAACCCTAACCCTACCCTAACCATAACACTAACCCTTACCCTAACCCTAACCCTAACCTGAACCCTAACCCTAACCCTAACCCTAACCCTAAGGCAAACCCTAACACTAAACCTAACACTAACCCTAACCCTAACAGTAAACCTAACTCTAAACCTAACCCTAACCCTAACCGAAATCCCTAACCTTAACACTAACCCAAAACCTAACCCTAACCCTATCACAAACCCTAACCCTAACCATAACCCTAACCCTAACCCTAACACTAACACTAACACTAAACCCTAAACCTAACTCTAAACCTAACCCAAACACTTACCCTAACCGTAATCCAAACCCTAACCCTAATCCTAACCCTAACCCTAACTCAAACCCTAAACCTAACCCTAACACTAACCCTAACCATAACCCTTACCCTAAACCCTAACCGTAACCCTAACCCTACCGTAACCCTAATCCTAACCCTAACCCTTACCATAACCCTAACCCTTTCCTAACCCTAACCCTAAACCCTAACCCTAACCCTAACCCTAACCCTAACCCTAACCCTAACCCTAAGCCTAACTCTAAAAGGAAGAGGAACACTGTTCTAAATTCTTTTTTTTAACCCTAACCCTAACCCTAACCCAACCCTATACCTAACCCTAACCCTAACACTAATCCTAACACTAAACCTAACCCTAACCCTAACCCCTAACCCTAACACAAACCCTAAGCCTAACCCTAATCCTAACCCTAAACCTTACCCTAACCCTAACCCAAATCCTAACCCTAACCCTAACCCTAAGCCTAACACAAATCCTAACCCTAACCCTAACCCTAAACCCTAACCCTAACCCTAACCCTAACCTAACCCTAACCCTAACCCTAACCCTAACCCTAAACTGAACCCTAACCCTAACCCTAACCCTAACCCTAACGCAAACCCTAACCCAAACCCTAACCCTAACACTAACCCTAACCCTAACACTATCCTTAAACCTCACCCTAACCCTAACCCTAACCCTAACTCTATCCCTAACCCTAACCCTTACCCTAACCCTAAACCAAACCCTATAGCTAACCCTAACCATAATCCTAATCCAAATCCTAACCCTAACCCTAAATCTAAGGCTAACCGTAACCCCTAACCCTAACCCTAACCCTAACCCTACCCTAACCATAACCCTAACCCTAACCCTAACCCTAACCTGAACCCTAACCCTAACCCTAACCCTAACCCTAACCCTAAGGCAAACCCTAACACTAAACCTAACACTAACCCTAATCCTAACAGTAAACCTCACTCTAAACCTAACCCTTACCCTAACCCAAATCCCTAACCTTAACACTAACCCAAAACCTAACCCTAACCCTAACCCTAACCATAACACTAACCCTAACCCTAACGTAAACCCTAAGCCTAACCCAAACCTAACCCTAACCCTAACCCTAATTCTAACTCTAACCCTAACGCAAAACCTAACCCTAACCCTAACGCTAACCCTAACCCTAACCCAAACCCTAACCATAACCCTAACCCTAACCCTAACCCTAACCCTAACCTGAACCGTAACCATAACCTTAACCCTAACCCTAACCCTAACGTAAACCCTAAGCCTAACCCAACCCTAACCCTAACCCTAACCCTAACCCTAAATCTAAGGCTAACCGTAACCCCTAACCCTAACCCTAACCCTAACCCTATCCTAACCATAACCCTAACCCTTACCTTAACCCTAACCCTAACCTCAACCCTAACCCTAACCCTAACCCTAACCCTAAGGCAAACCCTAACACTAAACCTAACACTAACCCTAACCCTAACAGTAAACCTAACTCTAAACCTAACCCTAACCCTAACCCAAATCCCTAACCTTAACACTAACCCAAAACCTAACCCTAACCCTAACACTAACCCTAACCCTAGCCCTAACCATAACCTTAACCCTAACGTAAACCCTAAGCCTAACCCAACCCTAACACAAACCTAACCCTAATTCTACCTCTAACCCTAACGCAAACCCTAACCGTAACCCTAACCCTAACCCTAACCTAACCCAAACCGTAACCCTAAACCTAACCCTAACCCTAACCGTAACCCTAACCCTAACACTAACCCTTACCCTAACGCTAACACTAACCCTAACCCCTAACCCTAACCCTAAGCCTAACTCTACCCTAACCCAATCCCTAACCATAACACTAACCCTAACACTAACCCTAACACTAACTCTAACCCTAACGCAAACCCTAACCCTAACCCTAACCCTAAACATAACCCTAACCCTAACCGTAACCCTAACCCTAACCCTTACCCTAACCCTAACCCAAACCCTAACCCTAACCCTAACCCTAACCCTAACCCTAACTCTAACACTTACCTTAACTCCTAACCCTAACCCTAACCCTACCCTAAACCTAACCCTAACCCTAACCCTAACGCAACCCTAACCCTAACCCTAAGCCTAAACCTAACACTAACACTAAACCCTAACCCTAACCCTAACACTTACCCTAACCGTAATCCAAACCCTAACCCTAACCCTAACCCAAACCCTAAAGCTAACCCTAACCCTAACATTAACCCTAACCCTAAACCCTAACCCTAACCCTAATCCTACCGTAATTCTAACCCTAACCCTTACCCTAACCCTAATCCAAACCCTAAACCTAACCCTAACTGTAACCCTAACCCAAACCGTAACCCTAACCCTACCCTAACCCTAACCCTAACCCTAACCCTACCCTAATCCTAACCCTAACGCTTACCCTAACCCTAACACTAGCCCTAACCCTAACCCTAACCCTAACACTAAGCGTAACTCTAAGCCTAATTGTAACCCTAACCCTAACCGTAACCCTAACCCTAACCCCTAATCCTAACCCTAATCCTAACCCTAACCCTATCCCTAACACTAACCCTAACCCCTAACCCTAACCCTAAGACTAACTCTACTCTAACCCAAACCCTTACCATAACCCTAACCCTAACACTAACCCTAACACTAACTCTAACCCTAACGCAAATTCTAAACCTAACCCTAACCCTAAAACTAACAGTAACCCTAACCCTAACCCTAACCCTTACCCTAACTCTAACCCAAACCCTAACCCTAACCCTACCCCTAACCCTAACCCAAACCCTAACCCTAATCCTAACCCTAACCCTAACCCTTACCCTAACCCTAACCCTAACCCTAACCCTAATCCTAACCCTAATCCTAACCCTAACCCTCACCAAAACCCTAAACCTAACCCTAACCCTAACCCTAAACATAACCCTAAACCTAAACCCTAACCGTAACCCTAACCCTACCGTAACCCTAACCCTAACCCTAACCCCAAACCCTAACCCTAACCATAACCCTAACCCTAACCCTAACGTAAACCCTAAGCCTAACCCAACCCTAACCCTAACCCTAACCCTAATTCTAACTCTAACCCTAACGCAAATCCTAACCCTAACCCTAACCCTAAACCTAACCCTAACCTAACCCAAACCGTAACCCTAACCCTAACCCTAACCCTTACCCTAACCCTAACACAAACCCTAACCCAAACCCTAACCCTAACCCTAAACCTAATCCTAACCCTAACCCTAACCATAACCCTAACCCTAACCCTAACCCTAACCCTAACCCTAACCCTAACCCTAACCCTTACCCTAACCCTAACGCAAACACGAACCCTAACCCTACCCTAACCCTAACCCTAACTCTAACACTTACCCTAACCCCTAACCCTAACCCTAACCCTAACCCTACCCTAAACCTAACCCTAACCCAAACCCTAACCCTAACCCTAACGCAACCCTAACCCTAACCCTAAGCCTAAACCTAACACTAACACTAAACCCTAACCCTAACCCTAACACTTACCCTAACCGTAATCCAAACCCTAACCCTAACCCTAACCCAAACCCTAACCCTAACCCTAACCCTAACATTAACCCTAACCCTAAACCCTAACCCTAACCCTAACCCTACCGTAACTCTAACCCTAACCATAACCCTTACCCTAACCCTAATCCAAACCCAAAACCTAACCCTAACCGTAACCCTAACCCAAACCGTAACCCTAACCCTAACCCTAACCCTAAGCCTAACCCTAACCCTACCCTAATCCTAACCCTAACGCTTACCCTAACCCTAACCCTAACCCTAACACTAACTCTAACCCTAACACAAACCCTAACCCTAACCCTAACCCTAACCCTAACCCTAAGTAACCATAACCCTAACCCTAACCCTAACCCTAACCCTAACCCTAACCCTAACCTGACCCTAACCCTAACCCTAACCCTAACCCTAACCCTAACCCTAACCCTAATCCTAACCCTAACCCTAACCCTAACCCTCACCAAAACCCTAAACCTAACCCTAACCCTAACCCTAAACATACCCTAAACCTAAACCCTAACCGTAACCCTAACCCTACCGTAACCCTAACCCTAACCCTAACCCTAACCCTTACCATAACCCTAACCCTAACCCTAACCCTAACCCTAAACCCTAACCCGAACTCTAACCCTAACCCTAAATCTAAGGCTAACCGTAACCCCTAACCCTAACCGTAACCCTAACCCTACCCTAACCATAATCCTAATGCTTACCCTAACCCTAACCCTAACCTGAACCCTAACCCTAACCCTAAACCTAACCCTAAGGCAAACCCTAACACGAAACCTAACACTAACCCTATCCCTAACAGTAAACCTAACTCTAAACCTAACTCTAACCCTAACCCAAATCCCTAACCTTAACACTAACCCAAAACCTAACCCTAACCCTATCCCAAACCCTAACCCTAACCATAACCCTAACCCTAACCCTAACGTAAACCCTAAGCCTAACCCAACCCTAACACTAACCATAACCCTAATTCTAACTCTAACCCTAACGCAAATCCTAACCCTAACCCTAACCCTAAACCTAACCCTAAACTAACCCAAACCGTAACGCTAACCCTAACCCTAACCCTAACCCTTACCCTAACCCTAACACAAACCCTAACCCCTAACCCTAACCCTAAGCCTAACTCTACCCTAACCCAATCCCTAACCATAACCCTAACCCTAACACTAACCCTAAAACTAACTCTAACCCTAACGCAAACCCTAATCCTAATCCTAACCCTAACCCTAACCATAACCCTAACCCTAACCCTAACCCTAACCCTTACCCTAACCCTAACGCAAACACTAACCCTAACCCTACCCTAACCATAACCCTAACTCTAACACTTACCCTAACCCCTAACCCTAACCCTAACCCTAACCCTACCCTAAACCTAACCCTAACCCAAACCCTAACCCTAACCCTAACGCAACCCTAACCCTAACCCTAAGCCTAAACCTAACACTAACACTAAACCCTAACCCTAACCCTAACACTTACCCTAACCGTAATCCAAACCCTAACCCTAACCCTAACCCAAACCCTAACCCTAACCCTAACCCTAACTTTAACCCTAACCCTAAACCCTAACCCTAACCCTAACCCTACCGTAACTCTAACCCTAACCCTAACCCTTACCCTAACCCTAAACCAAACCCAAAACCTAACCCTAACCGTAACCCTAACCCAAACCGTAACCCTAACCCTAACCCTAACCCTAACCCTAAGCCTAACCCTAACCCTACCCTAATCCTAACCCTAACGCTTACCCTAACCCTAACCCTAACCCTAACACTAACTCTAACCCTAACACAAACCCTAACCCTAACCCTAACCCTAACCCTAACTAACCATAACCCTAACCCTAACCCTAACCCTAACCCTAACCCTAACCTGACCCTAACCCTAACCCTAACCCTAAACTGAACCCTAACCCTAACACTAACCCTAACGCAAACCCTAACACAAACCCTAACCCTAACACTAACCCTAACCCTAACACTAAACTTAAACCTCACCCTAACCCTAACCCTAACTCTAACCCTAACTCTAACCCTTACCCTAACCCTAACCAAAACCCTATAGCTAACCCTAACCCTAACCCAAATCCTAACCCTAACCCTAACCCTAAATCTAAGGCTAACCGTAACCCCTAACCCTAACCCTAACCCTAACCCTACCCTAACCATAACCCTAACCCTTACCCTAACCCTAACCCTACCTGAAATCTAACCCTAACCCTAACCCTAACCCTAACCCTAAGGCAAACCCTAACACTAAACCTAACACTAACCCTAACCCTAACAGTAAACCTAAATCTAAACCTAACCCTAACCCTAACCCAAATCCCTAACCTTAACACTAACCCAAAACCTAACCCTAACCCTAACCCTAACCCTAACCATAACCTTAACCCTAACCCTAACGTAAACCCTAAGCCTAACCCAACCCTAACACTAACCCTAACCCTAATTCTAATTCTAACCCTAACGCAAACCATAACCCTAACCCTAACCCTAACCTAACACAAATCGTAACCCTAACCCTAACCCTAACCCTAACCCTTACCCTAACCCTAACACTAACCCTAACCCCTAACCCTAACCCTAAGCCTAACTCTACCCTAACCCAATCCCTAACCATAACCCTAAACCTAACACTAACCCTAACACTAACCCTAACCCTAACGCAAACTCTAACCCTAACCCTTACCCTAACCCTAAAACTAACCGTAACCCTAACCCTAACCATAACCCTTACCCTAACCCTAACCCAAACCCTAACCCTAACCCTAACCCTAACCATAACAATAACCCTAACTCTAACACTTACCCTAACCCCTAACCCTATCCCTACCCTAAACCTAACCTAACCCAAACCATAACCCTAACCCTAACGCAACCCTAACCCTAACCCTAAGCCTAAACCTAACCCTAACCCTAACCCTAACCCTAACCCTAACCCTAACCTAACACAAACCGTAACCCTAACCCTAACCCTAACCCTAACCCTAACCCTTACCCTAACCCTAACACTAACCCTAACCCCTAACCCTAACCCTAAGCCTAACTCTACCCTAACCCAATCCCTAACCATAACCCTAAACCTAACACTAACCCTAACACTAACTCTAACCCTAACGCAAACTCTAACCCTAACCCTAACCCTAACCCTAAAACTAACCGTAACCCTAACCCTAACCATAACCCTTACCCTAACCCTAACCCAAACCCTAACCCTAACCCTAACCCTAACCATAACCATAACCCTAACTCTAACACTTACCCTAACCCCTAACCCTATCCCTACCCTAAACCTAACCCTACCCAAACCCTAACCCTAACCCTAACGCAACCCTAACCCTAAACCTAAGCCTAAACCTAACACTAACACTAAACCCTAACCCTAACCCTAACACTTACCCTAACCGTAATCCAAACCCTAACCCTAACCCTAACCCAAAACCTAAAGCTAACCCTAACCCTAACATTAACCCTAACATTAAACCCTAACCCTAACCCTAACCCTACCGTAACTCTAACCCTAACCCTAAACCTTACCCTAACCCTAATCCAAACCCTAAACCTAACCCTAACCGTAACCCTAACCCAAACCCTAACCCTAACCCTAACCCTAACCCTAACCCTATTCTAATCCTAACCCTAACGCTTACCCTAACCCTAACACTAGCCCTAACCCTAACCCTAACACTAAGCGTAACTCTAATCCTAATTGTAACCCTAACCCTAACCGTAACCCTAAACCTAACACCTAATCCTAACCCTAATCCTAACCCTAACCCTATCCCTAACACTAACCCTAACCCCTAACCCTAACCCTAAGACTAACTCTACCCTAACCCAAACCCTTACCATAACCCTAACCCTAACACTAACCCTAACACTAACTCTAACCCTAACGCAAACCCTAAACCTAACCCTAACCCTAAAACTAACAGCAACCCTAACCCTAACCCTAACCCTTACCCTAACTCTAACCCAAACCCTAACCCTAACCCTAACCCTAACCCTAACCCAAACCTTAACCCTAACCCTAACCCTAACCCTAACCCTAACCCTAACCCTTACCCTAACCCTAACCCTAAACCTAATCCTAACCCTAACCCTAACCCAAACCCTAACCCTAACCCTAACCCTAACCATAACAATAACCCTAACTCTAACACTTACCCTAACCCCTAACCCTATCCCTACCCTAAACCTAACCTAACCCAAACCATAACCCTAACCCTAACGCAACCCTAACCCTAACCCTAAGCCTAAACCTAACCCTAACCCTAACCCTAACCCTAACCCTAACCCTAACCTAACACAAACCGTAACCCTAACCCTAACCCTAACCCTAACCCTAACCCTTACCCTAACCCTAACACTAACCCTAACCCCTAACCCTAACCCTAAGCCTAACTCTACCCTAACCCAATCCCTAACCATAACCCTAAACCTAACACTAACCCTAACACTAACTCTAACCCTAACGCAAACTCTAACCCTAACCCTAACCCTAACCCTAAAACTAACCGTAACCCTAACCCTAACCATAACCCTTACCCTAACCCTAACCCAAACCCTAACCCTAACCCTAACCCTAACCATAACCATAACCCTAACTCTAACACTTACCCTAACCCCTAACCCTATCCCTACCCTAAACCTAACCCTACCCAAACCCTAACCCTAACCCTAACGCAATCCTAACCCTAAACCTAAGCCTAAACCTAACACTAACACTAAACCCTAACCCTAACCCTAACACTTACCCTAACCGTAATCCAAACCCTAACCCTAACCCTAACCCAAAACCTAAAGCTAACCCTAACCCTAACATTAACCCTAACATTAAACCCTAACCCTAACCCTAACCCTACCGTAACTCTAACCCTAACCCTAAACCTTACCCTAACCCTAATCCAAACCCTAAACCTAACCCTAACCGTAACCCTAACCCAAACCCTAACCCTAACCCTAACCCTAACCCTAACCCTATTCTAATCCTAACCCTAACGCTTACCCTAACCCTAACACTAGCCCTAACCCTAACCCTAACACTAAGCGTAACTCTAATCCTAATTGTAACCCTAACCCTAACCGTAACCCTAAACCTAACACCTAATCCTAACCCTAATCCTAACCCTAACCCTATCCCTAACACTAACCCTAACCCCTAACCCTAACCCTAAGACTAACTCTACCCTAACCCAAACCCTTACCATAACCCTAACCCTAACACTAACCCTAACACTAACTCTAACCCTAACGCAAACCCTAAACCTAACCCTAACCCTAAAACTAACAGCAACCCTAACCCTAACCCTAACCCTTACCCTAACTCTAACCCAAACCCTAACCCTAACCCTAACCCTAACCCTAACCCAAACCTTAACCCTAACCCTAACCCTAACCCTAACCCTAACCCTAACCCTTACCCTAACCCTAACCCTAACCCTAACCCTAATCCTAACCCTAACCCTAACCCTAACCCTCACCAAAACCCTAAACCTAACCCTAACCCTAACCCTAAACATAACCCTAAACCTAAACCCTAACCGTAACCCTAACCCTACCGTAACCCTAACCCTAACCCTAAACCTTACCATAACCCTAACCCTAACCCTAACCCTAACCCTAAACCCTAACCCGAACTCTAACCCTAACCCTAAATCTAAGGCTAACCGTTACCCCTAACCCTAACCCTAACCCTAACCCTACCCTAACCATAACCCTAACGCTTACCCTAACCCTAACCCTAACCTGAACCCTAACCCTAACCCTAACCCTAACCCTAAGGCAAACCCTAACACTAAACCTAACACTAACCCTAACCCTAACAGTAAACCTAACTCTAAACCTAACTCTAACCCTAACCCAAATCCCTAACCTTAACACAAACCCAAAACCTAACCCTAACCCTATCCCAAACCCTAACCCTAACCATAACCCTAACCCTAACCCTAACGTAAACCCTAAGCCTAACCCAACCCTAACACTAACCCTAACCCTAATTGTAACTCTAACCCTAACGCAAATCCTAACCCTAACCCTAAACCTAACCCTAACCTAACCCAAACCGTAACCCTAACCCTAACCCTAACCCTAACCCTTACTCTAACCCTAACACAAACCCTAACCCCTAACCCTAACCCTAAGCCTAACTCTACCCTAACCCAATCCCTAACCATAACCCTAACCCTAACACTAACCCTAACACTAACTCTAACCCTAACACAAACCCTAACACTAATCCTAACCCTAACCCTAACCCTAACCCTAACCCTAACCCTAACCCTAACCCTAACCCTTACCCTAACCCTAACGCAAACACTAACCCTAACCCTACCCTAACCCTAACCCTAACTCTAACACTTACCCTAACCCCTAACCCTAACCCTAACCCTACCCTAAACCTAACCCTAATCCAAACCCTAACCCTAACGCTAACGCAACCCTAACCCTAACCCTAAGCCTAAACCTAACACTAACACTAAACCCTAACGCTAACACTTACCCTAACCGTAATCCAAACCCTAACCCTAACCCTAACCCAAACCCTAACCCTAACCCTAACCCTAACATTAACCCTAACCCTAAACCCTAACCCTAACCCAAACCCTACCGTAACTCTAACCCTAAACCTAACCCTTACCCTAACCCTAATCCAAACCCAAAACCTAACCCTAACCGTAACCCTAACCCAAACCGTAACCCTAACCCTAACCCTAACCCTAACCCTAAGCCTAACCCTAACCCTACCCTAATCCTAACCCTAACGCTTACCCTAACCCTAACCCTAACACTAACTCTAACCCTAACACAAACCCTAACCCTAACCCTAACCCTAACCCTAACCCTAACCCTAATCCTAACTAACCATAACCCTAACCCTAACCCTAACCCTAACCCTAACCCTAACCCTAACCTGACCCTAACCCTAACCCTAACAATAACCCTAACCCTAACCCTAAACTGAACCCTAACCCTAACCCTAACCCTAACGCAAACCCTAACCCAAACCCTAACCCTAACACTAACCCTAACCCTAACACTAACCTTAAACCTCACCCTAACCCTAACCCTAACCCTAACCCTAACCCTAACCCTATTCTAATCCTAACCCTAACGCTTACCCTAACCCTAACACTAGCCCTAACCCTAACCCTAACACTAAGCGTAACTCTAACCCTAATTGTAACCCTAACCCTAACCGTAACCCTAAACCTAACCCCTAATCCTAACCCTAATCCTAACCCTAACCCTAACCCTAACACTAACCCTAACACTAACTCTAACCCTAACGCAAACCCTAAACCTAACCCTAACCCTAAAACTAACAGCAACCCTAACCCTAACCCTAACCCTTACCCTAACTCTAACCCAAACCCTAACCCTAACCCTAACCCTAACCCTAACCCTAACCCAAACCTTAACCCTAACCCTAACCCTAACCCTAACCCTAACCCTTACCCTAACCCTAACCCTAACCCTAACCCTAATCCTAACCCTAACCCTAACCCTAACCCTCACCAAAACCCTAAACCTAACCCTAACCCTAACCCTAAACATAACCCTAAACCTAAACCCTAACCGTAACCCTAACCCTACCGTAACCCTAACCCTAACCCTAACCCTTACCATAACCCTAACCCTAACCCTAACCCTAACCCTAAACCCTAACCCGAACTCTAACCCTAACCCTAAATCTAAGGCTAACCGTAACCCCTAACCCTAACCCTAACCCTAACCCTACCCTAACCATAACCCTAACGCTTACCCTAACCCTAACCCTAACCTGAACCCTAACCCTAACCCTAACCCTAACCCTAAGGCAAACCCTAACACTAAACCTAACACTAACCCTAACCCTAACAGTAAACCTAACTCTAAACCTAACTCTAACCCTAACCCAAATCCCTAACCTTAACACTAACCCAAAACCTAACCCTAACCCTATCCCAAACCCTAACCCTAACCATAACCCTAACCCTAACGTAAACCCTAAGCCTAACCCAACCCTAACACTAACCCTAACCCTAATTGTAACTCTAACCCTAACGCAAATCCTAACCCTAACCCTAAACCTAACCCTAACCTAACCCAAACCGTAACCCTAACCCTAACCCTAACCCTTACTCTAACCCTAACACAAACCCTAAACCCTAACCCTAACCCTAAGCCTAACTCTACCCTAACCCAATCCCTAACCATAACCCTAACCCTAACACTAACCCTAACACTAACTCTAACCCTAACACAAACCCTAACACTAATCCTAACCCTAACCCTAACCCTAACGCTAACCCTAACCGTAACCCTAACCCTAACCCTAACCCTTACCCTAACCCTAACGCAAACACTAACCCTAACCCTACCCTAACCCTAACCCTAACTCTAACACTTACCCTAACCCCTAACCCTAACCCTAACCCTACCCTAAGCTAACCCTAATCCAAACCCTAACCCTAACGCTAACGCAACCCTAACCCTAACCCTAAGCCTAAACCTAACACTAACACTAAACCCTAACCCTAACACTTACCCTAACCGTAATCCAAACCCTAAACCTAACCCTAACCCAAACCCTAACCCTAACCCTAACCCTAACATTAACCCTAACCCTAAACCCTAACCCTAACCCAAACCCTACCGTAACTCTAACCCTAACCCTAACCCTTACCCTAACCCTAATCCAAACCCAAAACCTAACCCTAACCGTAACCCTAACCCAAACCGTAACCCTAACCCTAACCCTAACCCTAACCCTAAGCCTAACCCTAACCCTACCCTAATCCTAACTCTAACGCTTACCCTAACCCTAACCCTAACCCTAACACTAACTCTAACCCTAACACAAACCCTAACCCTAACCCTAACCCTAACCCTAATCCTAACTAACCATAACCCTAACCCTAACCCTAACCCCTAACCCTAACCCTAAGCCTAACTCTACCCTAACCCAATCCCTAACCATAACCCTAAACCTAACACTAACCCTAACACTAACTCTAACCCTAACGCAAATTCTAACCCTAACCCTAACCCTAACCCTAAAACTAACCGTAACCCTAACCCTAACCATAACCCTTACCCTAACCCTAACCCAAACCCTAACCCTAACCCTAACCCTAACCCTAACCATAAACATAACCCTAACTCTAACACTTACCCTAACCCCTAACCCTATCCCTACCCTAAACCTAACCCTAACCCAAACCCTAACCCTAACCCTAACGCAACCCTAACCCTAACCCTAAGCCTAAACCTAACCCTAACCCTAACCCTAACCCTAACCCTAACCTAACACAAACCGTAACCGTAACCCTAACCCTAACCCTAACCCTAACCCTTACCCTAACCCTAACCCTAACCCTATCCCCTAACCCTAACCCTAAGCCTAACTCTACCCTAACCCAATCCCTAACCATAACCCTAAACCTAACACTAACCCTAACACTAACTCTAACCCTAACGCAAACTCTAACCCTAACCCTAACCCTAACCCTAAAACTAACAGTAACCCTAACCCTAACCATAACCCTTACCCTAACCCTAACCCAAACCCTAACCCTAACCCTAACGCAACCCTAACCCTAACCCTATGCCTAAACCTAACACTAACACTAACACTAAACCCTATCCCTAACCCTAACACTTACCCTAACCGTAATCCAAACCCTAACCCTAACCCTAACCCAAAACCTAAAGCTAACCCTAACCCTAACATTAACCCTAACATTAAACCCTAACCCTAACCCTAACCCTACCGTAACTCTAACCCTAACCCTTACCCTAACCCTAATCCAAACCCTAAACTGAACCCTAACCGTAACCCTAACCCAAACCGTAACCCTAACCCTAAACCTAAGCCTAACCCTAACCCTAACCCTACCCTAATCCTAACCCTAACGCTTACCCTAACCCTAACACTAACCCTAACCCTAAACCTAATCCTAACACTAAGCGTAACTCTAACCCTAACTGTAACCCAAACCCTAACCGTAACCCTAACCCTAACCCCTAATCCTAACCCTAATCCTAACCCTAACCCTAACCCTAACCCTAACCCTAACCCCTAACCCTAACCCTAAGCCTACCTCTACCCTAACCCAAACCCTTACCATAACCCTAATCCTAAAACTAACCCTAACACTAACTCTAAACCTAACGCAAACCCTAAACCTAACCCTAACCCTAACCGTAACCCTAATCCTAACCCTAACCCTTACCCTAAGCCTAACCCAAACCCTAACCCTAACCCTAACCCTAACCCTAACCCAAACCTTAACCCTAACCCTAACACTAACCCTAACCCTTAACCTAACCCTAACCCTTAGTATAACCCTAACCCTAACCCTAACCCTAACCCTAACCCTAACCCTAACCCTAAATCTAAGGCTAACCGTAACCCCTAACCCTAACCCTACCACTAACCCTACCCTAACCATAACCCTAACCCTTACCCTAACCCTAACCTGAACCCTAACCCTAACCCTAACCCTAACCCTAAGGCAAACCCTAACACTAAACCTAACACTAACCCTAACCCTAACAGTAAACCTAACTCTAAACCTAACCCTAACCCTAACCCAAATCCCTAACCTTAACACTAACCCAAAACCTAACCCTAACCCTAACCCAAACCCTAACCCGAACCATAACCCTAACCCTAACCCTAACGTAAACCCTAAGCCTAACCCAACCCTAACACTAACCCGAACCCTCATTCTAACTCTAACCCTAACGCAAATCCTAACCGTAACCCTAATCCTAACCCTAACCCTAACCTAACCCAAACCGTAACCCTAACCCTAACCCTAACCCTAATCCTAACCCTTACCCTAACCCTAACCATAACCCTAACCCTAACCCTAACCCTAACCCTTACCTTAACCCTAACGCAAACACTAACCCTAACCCTAATCCTAACCCTAACCCTAACTCTAACACTTACCCTAACCCCTAACCCTAACCCTAACCCTAACCCTACCCTAAACCTAACCCTAACCCAAACCCTAACCCTAACCCTAACGCAACCCTAACCCTAACCCTAAGCCTAAACCTAACACTATCACTAAACCCTAACCCTAACCCTAACACTTACCCTAAACGTAATCCAAACCCTAACCCTAACCCTAACCCAAACCCTAACCCTAACCCTAACATTAACCCTAACCCTAAACCCTAACCCTAACCCTAACCCTACCGTAACTCTAACCCTAACCCTAACCCTAACCCTTACCCTAACCCTAATCCAAACCCAAAACCTAACCCTAACCGTAACCCTAACCCAAACCGTAACCCTAACCCTAACCCTAACCCTAAGCCTAACCCTAACCCTAACCCTACCCTAATCCTAAACCTAACGCTTACCCTAACCCTAACCCTAACCCTAACCCTAACACTAACTCTAACCCTAACACAAACCCTAACCCTAACCCTAACCCTAAACCTAACCCTAACTAACCGTAACCCTAACCCTAACCGTAACCCTAACCCTAACCCTAACCTGACCCTTACCCTAACCCTAACACTAACCCTAACCCTAAACTGAACCCTAACTCTAACCCTAACCCTAACCCTAACCCTAACCCTAACCCTACCGTAACTCTAACCCTAACCCTAACCCTAACCCTTACCCTAACCCTAATCCAAACCCAAAACCTAACCCTAACCGTAACCCTAACCCAAACCCTAACCCTAACACTAACCCTAACCCTAACACTAACCTTAAACCTCACCCTAACCCTAACCCTAACTCTAACCCTAACTCTAACCCTACCCTAACCCTAACCAAAACCCTATAGCTAACCCTAACCCTAACCCAAATCCTAACCCTATCCCTAACCCTAAATCTAAGGCACCGTAACCCCTAACCCTAACCCTAACCCTAACCCTACCGTAACCATAACCCTAACACTTACCCTAACCCTAACCCTAACCTGAACCCTAACACTAACCCTAACCCTAAGGCAAACCCTAACACTAAACCTAACACTAACCCTAACACTAACAGTAAACCTAAATCTAAACCTAACCCTAACCCTAACCCAAATCCCTAACCTTAACACTAACCCAAAACCTAACCCTAACCCTAACCCTAACCCTAACCCTAACCATAACCTTAACCCTAACCCTAACGTAAACCCTAAGCCTAACCCAACCCTAACACTAACCCTAACTCTAATTCTAACTCTAACCCTAACGCAAACCATAACCCTAACCCTAACCCTAACCCTAACCCTAACCTAACCCAAACCGTAACCCTAACCCTAACCCTAACCCTAACCCTAACCCTAACCCTAACCCTTACCCTAACCCTAACACTAACCCTAACCCCTATCCCTAACCCTAAGCCTAACTCTACCCTAACCCAAACCCTTCCCATAACCCTAACCCTAAAACTAACCCTAACACTAACTCTAACCCTAACGCAAACCCTAAACCTAACCCTAACCCTAACCCTAACCGTAATCCTAACCCTAACCCTAACCCTTACCCTAACCCTAACCAAAACCCTAACCCTAACCCTAACCCTAACACAAACCTTAACCCTAACCCTAACCTTAACCATAACCCTTACCCTATCCCTAACACTTACCATAACCCTAACCCTAACCCTAACCATAAACCCTAACCCTAACCCTAAATCTAAGGCTAACCGTAACACCTAACCCTAACCCTAACCCTAACCCTAACCTGAACCCTAACCATAACCTTAACCCTAACCCTAACCCTAACGTAAACCCTAAGCCTAACCCAACCCTAACCCTAACCCTAACCCTAATTCTAACTCTAACCCTAACACTAACCCTAACCCAAATCCTAACACTAACCCTAACCCTAACCATAACCCTAACCCTAACCCTAACCGTAACCCTAACCCTAACCCCTAAACCTAACCCTAATCCTAACCCTAACCCTAACCGGAACACTAACCCTAACCCCTAACCCTAACCCTAAGCCTAACTCTACCCTAACCCAAACCCTTACCATAACCCTAACCCTAACACTAACCCTAACACTAACTCTAACCCTAACGCAAACCCTACACCTAACCCTAACCCTAACCCTAACCCTAACCGTAACCCTAACCCTAACCCTAACCCTAACCCTAACCCTAACCCTAACCCTAACACTTACCCTAACCCTAACCCTAACCCTATCCCTAATCCTAACCCTAACCCTATCCCTAACCCTCACCAAAACCCTAAACCTAACCCTAACCCTAACCCTAAACATAACCCTAAACCTAAACCCTAACTGTAACCCTAACGCTACCGTAACCCTAACCCTAACCCTAACCCTTACCATAACCCTAACCCTAACCCTAACCCTAACCCTCACCCTAAACCCTAACCCGAACTCTAACCCTAACCCTAAATCTAAGGCTAACCGTAACCCCTAACCCTAACCCTAACCCTAACCCTACCCTAACCATAACCCTAACCCTTACCCTAACCCTAACCCTAACCCTAACCTGAACCCTAACCCTAACCCTAACCCTAACCCTAAGGCAAACCCTAACACTAAACCTAACACTAACCCTAACCCTAACAGTAAACCTAACTCTAAACCTAACCCTAACCCTAACCGAATTCCCTAACCTTAACACTAACCCAAAACCTAACCCTAACCCTATCACAAACCCTAACCCTAACCATAACCCTAACCCTAACCCTAACACTAACACTAACACTAAACCCTAAACCTAACTCTAAACCTAACCCAAACCCTTACCCTAACCGTAATCCAAACCCTAACCCTAATCCTAACCTTAACCCTAACTCAAACCCTAAACCTAACCCTAACACTAACCCTAACCATAACCCTTACCCTAAACCCTAACCGTAACCCTAACCCTACCGTAACCCTAATCCTAACCCTAACCCTTACCATAACCCTAACCCTAACCCTAACCCTAACCCTAAACCCTAACCCTAACCCTAACTCTAACCCTAAGCCTAACTCTAAAAGGAAGAGGAACACTGTTCTAAATTCTTTTTTTTAACCCTAACCCTAACCCTAACCCAACCCTATACCTAACCCTAACCCTAACACTAATCCTAACCTTAAACCTAACCCTAACCCTAACCCCTAACCCTAACACAAACCCTAAGCCTAACCCTAATCCTAACCCTAAACCTTACCCTAACCCTAACCCAAATCCTAACCCTAACCCTAACCCTAAGCCTAACACAAATCCTAACCCTAACCCTAACCCTAACCCTAAACCCTAACCCTAACCCTAACCCTAACCTAACCCTAACCCTAACCCTAACCCTAACCCTAAACTGAACCCTAACCCTAACCCTAACCCTAACCCTAACCCTAACGCAAACCCTAACCCAAACCCTAACACTAACACTAACCCTAACCCTAACACTAACCTTAAACCTCACCCTAACCCTAACCCTAACCCTAACTCTATCCCTAACCCTAACCCTTACCCTAACCCTAAACCAAACCCTATAGCTAACCCTAACCATAACCCTAATCCAAATCCTAACCCTAACCCTAAATCTAAGGCTAACCGTAACACCTAACCCTAACCCTAACCCTAACCCTACCCTAACCATAACCCTAACCCTAACCCTAACCCTAACCCTAACCCTAACCCTAACCCTAACCCTAACCCTAACCTGAACCCTAACCCTAACCCTAACCCTAACCCTAACCCTAAGGCAAACCCTAACACTAAACCTAACACTAACCCTAATCCTAACAGTAAACCTCACTCTAAACCTAACCCTTACCCTAACCCAAATCCCTAACCTTAACACTAACCCAAAACCTAACCCTAACCCTAACCCTAACCATAACACTAACCCTAACCCTAACGTAAACCCTAAGCCTAACCCAACCCTAACCCTAAACCTAATTCTAACTCTAACCCTAACGCAAAACCTAACCCTAACCCTAACTCTATCCCTAATCCTAACCCTTACCCTAACCCTAAACCAAACCCTATAGCTAACCCTAACCATAACCCTAATCCAAATCCTAACCCTAACCCTAAATCTAAGGCTAACCGTAACACCTAACCCTAACCCTAACCCTAACCCTACCCTAACCCTAACCCTAACCCTAACCCTAACCCTAACCCTAACCCTAACCCTAACCCTAACCCTAACCCTAACCCGAACCCTAACCCTAACCCTAACCCTAACCCTAACCCTAAGGCAAACCCTAACACTAAACCTAACACTAACCCTAATCCTAACAGTAAACCTCACTCTAAACCTAACCCTTACCCTAACCCAAATCCCTAACCTTAACACTAACCCAAAACCTAACCCTAACCCTAACCATAACACTAACCCTAACCCTAACGTAAACCCTAAGCCTAACCCAACCCTAACCCTAAACCTAATTCTAACTCTAACCCTAACGCAAAACCTAACCCTAACCCTAACGCTAACCCTAACCCTAACCCAAACCCTAACCATAACCCTAACCCTAACCCTAACCCTAACCCTAACCTGAACCCTAACCATAACCTTAACCCTAACCCTAACCCTAACGTAAACCCTAAGCCTAACCCAACCCTAACCCTAACCCTAACCCTAATTCTAACTCTAACCCTAATACTAACCCTAACCCAAATCCCAACACTAACCCTAACCCTAACCATAACCTTAACCCTAACCCTAACCCTAACCCTAACCCTAACTCTAACCCTAACCCTAACACAAACCCTAACCCTAACCCTAACCCTAATCCTAACCCTAACCCTAACCCTAACTAACCGTAACCCTAACCCTAACCCTAACCCTAACCCTAACCCTAACCCTAAACCTAACCTGACCCTAACCCTAACCCTAACCCTAACCCTAAACCTAACCTGACCCTAACCCTAACCCTAACCCTAACCCTAAACTGAACCCTAAACCTAACCCTAACCCTAAGCCTAACGCAAACCCTAACCCAAACCCTAACCCTAACACTAACCCTAACCCTAACACTAACATTAAACCTCACCCTAACCCTAACCCTAACCCTAACTCTAACCCTAACCCTAACCCTTACCCTTACCCTAATCCAAACCCTATAGCTAACCCTAACCCTAACCCTAACCCAAATCCTAACCCTAACCCTAACCCTAAATCTAAGGCTAACTGTAACCCCTAACCCTAACCCTAACCCTAACCCTACCCTAACCATAACCCTAACCCTTACCTTAACCATAACCCTAACCTCAACCCTAACCCTAACCCTAACCCTAACCCTAACCCTAAGGCAAACCCTAACACTAAACCTAACACTAACCCTAACCCTAACAGTAAACCTAACTCTAAACCTAACCCTAACCCTAACCCAAATCCCTAACCTTAACACTAACCCAAAACCTAACCCTAACCCTAACCCTAACCCTAACCCTAGCCCTAACCATAACCTTAACCCTAACGTAAACCCTAAGCCTAACCCAACCCTAACACAAACCTAACCCTAATTCTACCTCTAACCCTAACGCAAACCCTAACCGTAACCCTAACCCTAACCCTAACCTAACCCAAACCGTAACCCTAAACCTAACCCTAACCCTTACCGTAACCCTAACCCTAACACTAACCCTTACCCTAACGCTAACACTAACCCTAACCCCTAACCCTAACCCTAAGCCTAACTCTACCCTAACCCAATCCCTAACCATAACACTAACCCTAACACTAACCCTAACACTAACTCTAACCCTAACGCAAACCCTAACCCTAACCCTTACCCTAACCCTAACCCAAACCCTAACCCTAACCCTAACCCTAACCCTAACCCTAACTCTAACACTTACCTTAACTCCTAACCCTAACCCTAACCCTACCCTAAACCTAACCCTAACCCTAACCCTAAAGCAACACTAACGCTAACCCTAAGCCTTAACCTAACACTAACACTAAACCCTAACCCTAACCCTAACACTTACCCCAACCGTAATCCAAACCCTAACCCTAACCCTAACCCAAACCCTAAAGCTAACCCTAACCCTAACATTAACCCTAACCCTAAACCCTAACCCTAACCCTAATCCTACCGTAACTCTAACCCTAACCCTTACCCTAACCCTAATCCAAACCCTAAACCTAACCCTAACCGTAACCCTAACCCAAACCGTAACCCTAACCCTACCCTAACCCTAACCCTAACCCTACCCTAATCCTAACCCTAACGCTTACCCTAACCCTAACACTAGCCCTAACCCTAACCCTAACCCTAACACTAAGCGTAACTCGAACCCTAATTGTAACCCTAACCCTAACCGTAACCCTAACCCTAACCCCTAATCTAACCCTAATCCTAACCCTAACCCTATCCCTAACACTAACCCTAACCCCTAACCCTAACCCTAAGACTAACTCTACCCTAACCCAAACCCTTACCATAACCCTAACCCTAACACTAACCCTAACACTAACTCTAACCCTAACGCAAATCCTAAACCTAACCCTAACCCTAAAACTAACAGTAACCCTAACCCTAACCCTAACCCTTACCCTAACTCTAACCCAAACCCTAACCCTAACCCTACCCCTAACCCTAACCCAAACCTTAATCCTAACCCTAACCCTAACCCTAACCCTAACCCTAAGCCTAACTCTACCCTAACCCAAACCCTAACCATAACCCTAACCCTAACACTAACCCTAACCCTAACCCTAACCCCCTAACCCTAACCCTAACCCTAACCCTCACCAAAACCCTAAACCTAACCATAACCCTAACCCTAAACATAACCCTAAACCTAAACCCTAACCGTAACCTTAACCCTACCGTAACCCTAACCCTAACCCTAATCCCAAACCCTAACCCTAACCATAACCCTAACCCTAACCCTAACGTAAACCCTAAGCCTAACCCAACCCTAACACTAACCCTAACCCTAATTCTAACTCTAACCCTAACGCAAATCCTAACCCTAACCCTAACCCTAAACCTAACCCTAACCTAACCCAAACCGTAACCCTAACCCTAACCCTAACCCTAACCCTTACCCTAACCCTAACACAAACCCTAACCCCTAACCCTAACCCTAAGCCTAACTCTACCCTAACCCAATCCCTAACCATAACCCTAACCCTAACACTAACCCTAACACTAACTCTAACCCTAACGCAAACCCTAACCCTAATCCTAACCCTAACCCTAACCATAACCCTAACCCTAACCCTAACCCTAACCCTAACCCTTACCCTAACCCTAACGCAAACACTAACCCTAACCCTACCCTAACCCTAACCCTAACTCTTACACTTACCCTAACCCCTAACGCTAACCCTAACCCTAACCCTACCCTAAACCTAACCCTAACCCAAACCCTAACCCTAACCCTAACGCAACCCTAACCCTAACCCTAAGCCTAAACCTAACACTAACACTAAACCCTAACCCTAACCCTAACACTTACCCTAACCGTAATCCAAACCCTAACCCTAACCCTAACCCAAACCCTAACCCTAACCCTAACCCTAACATTAACCCTAACCCTAAACCCTAACCCTAACCCTAACCCTACCGTAACTCTAACCCTAAACCTAACCCTTACCCTAACCCTAATCCAAACCCAAAACCTAACCCTAACCGTAACCCTAATCCAAACCGTAACCCTAACCCTAACCCTAACCCTAAGCCTAACCCTAACCCTACCCTAATCCTAACCCTAACGCTTACCCTAACCCTAACCCTAACCCTAACACTAACTCTAACCCTAACACAAACCCTAACCCTAACCCTAACCCTAACCCTAACCCTAACTAACCATAACCCTAACCCTAACCCTAACCCTAACCCTAACCCTAACCCTAACCTGACCCTAACCCTAACCCTAACCCTAACCCTAACCCTAACCCTAACCCTAATCCTAACCCTAACCCTAACCCTAACCCTCACCAAAACCCTAAACCTAACCCTAACCCTAACCCTAAACATAACCCTAAACCTAAACCCTAACCGTAACCCTAACCCTACCGTAACCCTAACCCTAACCCTAACCCTTACCATAACCCTAACCCTAACCCTAACCCTAACCCTAACCCTAAACCCTAACCCGAACTCTAACCCTAACCCTAAATCTAAGGCTAACCGTAACCCCTAACCCTAACCCTAACCCTAACCCTACCCTAACCATAATCCTAATGCTTACCCTAACCCTAACCCTAACCCTAAGGCAAACCCTAACACTAAACCTAACACTAACCCTAACCCTAACAGTAAACCTAACTCTAAACCTAACTCTAACCGTAACCCAAATCCCTAACCTTAACACTAACCCAAAACCTAACCCTAACCCTATCCCAAACCCTAACCCTAACCATAACCCTAACCCTAACCCTAACATTAATTCTAACCCTAAACCCTAACCCTAACCCAAACCCTACCGTAACTCTAACCCTAACCCTAACCCTTACCCTAACCCTAATCCAAACCCAAAACCTAACCCTAACCGTAACCCTAACCCAAACCGTAACCCTAACCCTAACCCTAACCCTAAGCCTAACCCTAACCCTACCCTAATCCTAACCCTAACGCTTACCCTAACCCTAACCCTAACACTAACTCTAACCCTAACACAAACCCTAACCCTAACCCTAACCCTAACCCTAACACTAACCCTAATCCTAACTAACCATTACCCTAACCCTAACCCTAACCCTAACCCTAACCTTAACCCTAACCTGACCCTAACCCTAACCCTAACCCTAACCCTAACCCTAAACTGAACCCTAACCCTAACCCTAACCCTAACGCAAACCCTAACACAAACCCTAACCCTAACACTAACCCTAACCCTAACACTAACCTTAAACCTCACCCTAACCCTAACCCTAACTTTAACCCTAACTCTAACCCTTACCCTAACACTAACCAAAACCCTATAGCTAACCCTAACCCTAACCCAAATCCTAACCCTAACCCTAACCCTAAATCTAAGGCTAACCGTAACCCCTAACCGTAACCCTAACCCTAACCCTACCCTAACCATAACCCTAACCCTTACCCTAACCCTAACCCTACCTGAAACCTAACCCTAACCCTAACCCTAACCCTAACCCTAACCCTAACCCTAAGGCAAACCCTAACACTAAACCTAACACTAACCCTAACCCTAACAGTAAACCTAAATCTAAACCTAACCCTAACCCTAACCCAAATCCCTAACCTTAACACTAACCCAAAACCTAACCCTAACCCTAACCCTAACCATAACCTTAACCCTAACCCTAACGTAAACCCTAAGCCTAACCCAACCCTAACACTAACCCTAACCCTAATTCTAATTCTAACCCTAACGCAAACCATAACCCTAACCCTAACCCTAACCCTAACCTAACACAAACCGTAACCCTAACCCTAACCCTAACCCTTACCCTAACCCTTACCCTAACCCTAACACTAACCCTAACCCCTAACCCTAACCCTAAGCCTAACTCTACCCTAACCCAATCCCTAACCATAACCCTAAACCTAACACTAACCCTAACACTAACTCTAACCCTAACGCAAACTCTAACCCTAACCCTTACCCTAACCCTAAAACTAACCGTAACCCTAACCCTAACCATAACCCTTACCCTAACCCTAACCCAAACCCTAACCCTAACCCTAACCATAACCATAACCCTAACTCTAACACTTACCCTAACCCCTAACCCTATCCCTACCCTAAACCTAACCTAACCCAAACCATAACCCTAACCCTAACGCAACCCTAACCCTAACCCTAAGCCTAAACCTAACCCTAACCCTAACCCTAACCCTAACCCTAACCTAACACAAATCGTAACCCTAACCCTAACCCTAACCCTAACCCTAACCCTTACCCTAACCCTAACCCCTAACCCTAACCCTAAGCCTAACTCTACCCTAACCCAATCCCTAACCATAACCCTAAACCTAACACTAACCCTAACCCTAACCCTAATCCTAACACTAAGCGTAACTCTAACCCTAACTGTAAACCTAACCCTAACCGTAACCCTAACCCTAACCCCTAATCCTAACCCTAATCCTAACCCTAAACCTAACCCTAACCCTAACCCTAACCCCTAACCCTAACCCTAAGCCTACCTCTACCCTAACCCAAACCCTTACCATAACCCTAATCCTAAAACTAACCCTAACACTAACTCTAAACCTAACGCAAACCCTAAACCTAACCCTAACCCTAACCCTAACCGTAACCCTAACCCTTACCCTAACCCTTACCCTAACCCTAACCCAAACCCTAACCCTAACCCTAACCCTAACCCAAACTTTAACCCTAACCCTAACACTAACCCTAACCCGTAACCTCACCCTAACCCTTAGTATAACCCTAACCCTAACCCTAACCCTAACCCTAACCCTAAATCTAAGGCTAACCGTAACCCCTAACCCTAACCCTACAACTAACCCTACCCTAACCATAACCCTAACCCTTACCCTAACCCTAACCTGAACCCTAACCCTAACCCTAACCCTAACCCTAAGGCAAACCCTAACACTAAACCTAACACTAACCCTAACCCTAACAGTAAACCTAACTCTAAATCTAACCCTAACCCTAATCCAAATCCCTAACCTTAACACTAACCCAAAATCTAACCCTAACCCTAACCCAAACCCTAACCCGAACCATAACCCTAACCCTAACCCTAACGTAAACCCTAAGCCTAATCCAACCATAACACTAACCCGAACCCTAATTCTAACTCTAACCCTAACGCAAATCCTAACCGTAACCCTAATCCTAACCCTAACCCTAACCTAACCCAAACCGTAAGCCTAACCCTAACCCTAACCCTAACCCTTACCCTAACCCTAACCATAACCCTAACCCTAACCCTAACCCTAACCCTAACCCTTACCCTAACCCTAACGCAAACACTAACCCTAACCCTAACCCTAACCCTAACTCTAACACTTACCCTAACCCCTAACCCTAACCCTAACCCTAACCCTACCCTAAACCTAACCCTAACCCAAACCCTAACCCTAACCCTAACGCAACCCTAACCCTAACCCTAAGCCTAAACCTAACACTATCATTAAACCCTAACCCTAACCCTAACACTTACCCTAACCGTAATCCAAACCCTAACCCTAACCCTAACCCAAACCCTAACCCTAACCCTAACATTAACCCTAACCCTAAACCCTAACCCTAACCCTAACCCTACCGTAACTCTAACCCTAACCCTAACCCTAACCCTTACCCTAACCCTAATCCAAACCCAAAACCTAACCCTAACCGTAACCCTAACCCAAACCGTAACCCTAACCCTAACCCTAACCCTAAGCCTAACCCTAACACTAACCCTACCCTAATCCTAAACCTAACGCTTACCCTAACCCTAACCCTAACCCTAAACCTAACCCTAACTAACCGTAACCCTAACCCTAACCGTAACCCTAACCCTAACCCTAACCCTAACCTGACCCTTACCCTAACCCTAACACTAACCCTAACCCTAAACTGAACCCTAACTCTAACCCTGACCCTAACGCAAACCCTAACCCAAACCCTAACCCTAACACTAACCCTAACCCTAACACTAACCTTAAACCTCACCCTAACCCTAACCCTAACTCTAACCCTAACTCTAACCCTACCCTAACCCTAACCAAAACCCTATAGCTAACCCTAACCTTAACCCAAATCCTAACCCTATCCCTAACCCTAAATCTAAGGCACCGTAACCCCTAACCCTAACACTAACCCTAACCCTACCCTAACCATAACCCTAACCCTTACCCTAACCCTAACCCTAACCTGAACCCTAACCCTAACCCTAACCCTAAGGCAAACCCTAACACTAAACCTAACACTAACCCTAACAGTAAACCTAAATCTAAACCTAACCCTAACCCTAACCCAAATCACTAACCTTAACACTAACCCAAAACCTAACCCTAACCCTAACCCTAACCCTAACCATAACCTTAACCCTAACCCTAACGTAAACCCTAAGCCTAACCCAACCCTAACACTAACCCTAACCCTAATTCTAACTCTAACCCTAACGCAAACCATAACCCTAACCCTAACCCTAACCCAAACCCTAACCTAACCCAAACTGTAACCCTAACCCTAACCCTAACCCTAACCCTAACCCTAACCCTTACCCTAACCCTAACACTAACCCTAACCCCTAACCCTAACCCTAAGCCTAACTCTACCCTAACCCAATCCCTAACCCTAACCCTAATCCTAACACTAAGCGTAACTCTAACCCTAACTGTAACTCTAACCCTAACCGTAACCCTAACCCTAACCCCTAATCCTAACCCTAATCCTAACACTAACCCTAACCCTAACCCTAACCCTAACCCCTAACCCTAACCCTAAGCCTAACTCTACCCTAACCCAAACCCTTCCCATAACCCTAACCCTAAAACTAACCCTAACACTAACTCTAACCCTAACGCAAACCCTAAACCTAACCCTAACCCTAACCCTAACCGTAATCCTAACCCTAACCCTAACCCTTACCCTAACCCTAACCAAAACCCTAACCCTAACCCTAACCCTAACACAAACCTTAACCCTAACCCTAACCTTAACCATAAACCTTACCCTATCCCTAACCCTTACCATAACCCTAACCCTAACCCTAACCCTAAACCCTAACCCTAACCCTAAATCTAAGGCTAACCGTAACACCTAACCCTAACCCTAACCCTAACCCTAACCCTAACCCTAACCTGAACCCTAACCATAACCTTAACCCTAACCCTAACCCTAACGTAAACCCTAAGCCTAACCCAACCCTAACCCTAACCCTAACCCTAATTCTAACTCTAACCCTAACACTAACCCTAACCCAAATCCTAACACTAACCCTAACCCTAACCATAACCCTAACCCTAACCCTAACCGTAACCCTAACCCTAACCCCTAATCCTAACCCTAATCCTAACCCTAACCCTAACCGGAACACTAACCCTAACCCCTAACCCTAACCCTAAGCCTAACTCTACCCTAACCCAAACCCTTACCATAACCCTAACCCTAACACTAATCCTAACACTAACTCTAACCCTAACGCAAACCCTACACCTAACCCTAACCCTAACCCTAACCCTAACAGTAACCCTAACCCTAACCCTAACCCTAACCCTAACCCTAACCCTAACCCTAACACTTACCCTAACCCTAACCCTAACCCTAACCCTAATCCTAACCCTAACCCTATCCCTAACCCTCACCAAAACCCTAAACCTAACCCTAACCCTAACCCTAAACATAACCCTAAACCTAAACCCTAACTGTAACCCTAACGCTACCGTAACCCTAACCCTAACCCTAACCCTTACCATAACCCTAACCCTAACCCTAACCCTAACCCTAACCCTAAACCCTAACCCGAACTCTAACCCTAACCCTAAATCTAAGGCTAACCGTAACCCCTAACCCTAACCCTAACCCTAACCCTACCCTAACCATAACCCTAACCCTTACCCTAACCCTAACCCTAACCTGAACCCTAACCCTAACCCTAACCCTAAGGCAAACCCTAACACTAAATCTAACACTAACCCTAACCCTAACAGTAAACCTAACTCTAAACCTAACCCTAACCCTAACCGAATTCCCTAACCTTAACACTAACCCAAAACCTAACCCTAACCCTATCACAAACCCTAACCCTAACCATAACCCTAACCCTAACCCTAACACTAACACTAACACTAAACCCTAAACCTAACTCTAAACCTAACCCAAACCCTTACCCTAACCGTAATCCAAACCCTAACCCTAATCCTAACCCTAACCCTAACTCAAACCCTAAACCTAACCCTAACACTAACCCTAACCATAACCCTTACCCTAAACCCTAACCGTAACCCTAACCCTACCGTAACCCTAATCCTAACCCTAACCCTTACCATAACCCTAACCCTAACCCTAACCCTAACCCTAAACCCTAACCCTAACCCTAACTCTAACCCTAAGCCTAACTCTAAAAGGAAGAGGAACACTGTTCTAAATTCTTTTTTTTAACCCTAACCCTAACCCTAACCCAACCCTATACCTAACCCTAACCCTAACAGTAATCCTAACCCTAAACCTAACCCTAACCCTAACCCCTAACCCTAACACAAACCCTAAGCCTAACCCTAATCCTAACCCTAAACCTTACCCTAACCCTAACCCAAATCCTAACCCTAACCCTAACCCTAAGCCTAACACAAATCCTAACCCTAACCCTAACCCTAACCCTAAACCCTAACCCTAACCCTAACCCTAACCTAACCCTAACCCTAACCCTAACCCTAACCCTAACCCTAACCCTAAACTGAACCCTAACCCTAACCCTAACCCTAACCGTAACGCAAACCCTAACCCAAACCCTAACCCTAACACTAACCCTAACCCTAACACTAACCTTAAACCTCACCCTAACCCTAACCCTAACCCTAACCCTAACTCTATCCCTAACCCTAACCCTTACCCTAACCCTAAACCAAACCCTATAGCTAACCCTAACCATAACCCTAATCCAAATCCTAACCCTAACCCTAAATCTAAGGCTAACCGTAACCCCTAACCCTAACCCTAACCCTAACCCTACCCTAACCATAACCCTAACCCTAACCCTAACCCTAACCCTAACCCTAACCCTAACCCTAACCTGAACCCTAACCCTAACCCTAACCCTAACCCTAACCCTAAGGCAAACCCTAACACTAAACCTAACACTAACCCTAATCCTAACAGTAAACCTCACTCTAAACCTAACCCTTACCCTAACCCAAATCCCTAACCTTAACACTAACCCAAAACCTAACCCTAACCCTAACCCTAACCATAACACTAACCCTAACCCTAACGTAAACCCTAAGCCTAACCCAACCCTAACCCTAACCCTAACCCTAATTCTAACTCTAACCCTAATGCAAAACCTAACCCTAACCCTAACGCTAACCCTAACCCTAACCCAAACCCTAACCATAACCCTAACCCTAACCCTAACCCTAACCTGAACCCTAACCATAACCTTCACCCTAACCATAACCCTAACGTAAACCCTAAGCCTAACCCAACCCTAACCCTAACCCTAACCCTAATTCTAACTCTAACCCTAATACTAACCCTAACCCAAATCCTAACACTAACCCTAACCCTAACCATAACCTTAACCCTAACCCTAACCCTAACCCTAACACTAACTCTAACCCTAACACAAACCCTAACCCTAACCCTAACCCTAACCCTAACCCTAACCCTAACTAACCGTAACCCTAACCCTAACCCTAACCCTAACCCTAACCCTAACCCTAAACCTAACCTGACCCTAACCCTAACCCTAACCCTAACCCTAAACTGAACCCTAACCCTAACCCTAACCCTAAGCCTAACGCAAACCCTAACCCAAACCCTAACCCTAACACTAACCCTAACCCTAACACTAACCTTAAACCTCACCCTAACCCTAACCCTAACCCTAACTCTAACCCTAACCCTAACCCTTACCGTAACCCTAATCCAAACCCTATAGCTAACCCTAACCCTAACCCTAACCCAAATCCTAACCCTAACCCTAACCCTAAATCTAAGGCTAACCGTAACCCCTAACCCTAACCCTAACCCTAACCCTACCCTAACCATAACCCTAACCCTTACCTTAACCCTAACCCTAACCTCAACCCTAACCCTAACCCTAACCCTAACCCTAACCCTAACCATAAGGAAAACCCTAACACTAAACCTAACACTAACCCTAACCCTAACAGTAAACCTAACTCTAAACCTAACCCTAACCCTAACCCAAATCCCTAACCTTAACACTAACCCAAAACCTAACCCTAACCCTAACCCTAACCCTAACCCTAGCCCTAACCATAACCTTAACCCTAACGTAAACCCTAAGCCTAACCCAACCCTAACACAAACCTAACCCTAATTCTACCTCTAACCCTAACGCAAACCCTAACCGTAACCCTAACCCTAACCCTAACCTAACCCAAAACGTAACCCTAAACCTAACCCTAACCCTTACCGTAACCCTAACCCTAACACTAACCCTTACCCTAACGCTAACACTAACCCTAACCCCTAACCCTAACCCTAAGCCTAACTCTACCCTAACCCAATCCCTAACCATAACACTAACCCTAACACTAACCCTAACACTAACTCTAACCCTAACGCAAACCCTAACCCTAACCCTAACCCTAACCGTAACCCTAACCCTAACCGTAACCCTAACCCTAACCCTTACCCTAACCCTAACCCAAACCCTAACCCTAACCCTAACCCTAACCCTAACCCTAACTCTAACACTTACCTTAACTCCTAACCCTAACCCTAACCCTACCCTAAACCTAACCCTAACCCTAACCCTAAAGCAACCCTAACCCTAACCCTAAGCCTAAACCTAACACTAACACTAAACCCTAACCCTAACCCTAACACTTACCCCAACCGTAATCCAAATCCTAACCCTAACCCTAACCCAAACCCTAAAGCTAACCCTAACCCTAACATTAACCCTAACCCTAAACCCTAACCCTAACGCTAATCCTACCGTAACTCTAACCCTAACCCTTACCCTAACCCTAATCCAAACCCTAAACCTAACCCTAACCGTAACCCTAACCCAAACCGTAACCCTAAACCTACCCTAACCCTAACCCTAACCCTACCCTAATCCTAACCCTAACGCTTACCCTAACCCTAACACTAGCCCTAACCCTAACCCTAAACCTAACACTAAGCGTAACTCGAACCCTAATTGTAACCCTAACCCTAACCGTAACCCTAATCCTAACCCCTAATCCTAACCCTAATCCTAACCCTAACCCTATCCCTAACACTAACCCTAACCCCTAACCCTAACCCTAAGACTAACTCTACCCTAACCCAAACCCTTACCATAACCCTAACCCTAACACTAACCCTAACACTAACTCTAACCCTAACGCAAATCCTAAACCTAACCCTAACCCTAAAACTAACAGTAACCCTAACCCTAACCCTAACCCTTACCCTAACTCTAACCCAAACCCTAACCCTAACCCTACCCCTAACCCTAACCCAAACCTTAACCCTAACCCTAACCCTAACCCTAACCCTAACCCTAACCCTAACCCTAACCCTAATCCTAACCCTAACCCTAACCCTAACCCTCACCAAAACCCTAAACCTAACCCTAACCCTAACCCTAAACATAACCCTAAACCTAAACCCTAACCGTAACCCTAACCCTACCGTAACCCTAACCCTAACCCTAACCCCAAACCCTAACCCTAACCATAACCCTAACCCTAACCCTAACGTAAACCCTAAGCCTAACCCAACCCTAACACTAACCCTAACCCTAATTCTAACTCTAACCCTAACGCAAATCCTAACCCTAACCCTAACCCTAAACCTAACCCTAACCTAACCCAAACCGTAATCCTAACCCTAACCCTAACCCTAACCCTTACCCTAACCCTAACACAAACCCTAACCCCTAACCCTAACCCTAAGCCTAACTCTACCCTAAACCAATCCCTAACCATAACCCTAACACTAACACTAACCCTAACACTAACTCTAACCCTAACGCAAACCCTAACCCTAATCCTAACCCTAACCCTAACCATAACCCTAACCCTAACCCTAACCCTAACCCTTACCCTAACCCTAACGCAAACACTAACCCTAACCCTATCCTAACCCTAACCCTAACTCTTACACTTACCCTAACCCCTAACCCTAACCCTAACCCTAACCCTACCCTAAACCTAACCCTAACCCAAACCCTAACCCTAACCCTAACGCAACCCTAACCCTAACCCTAAGCCTAAACCTAACACTAACACTAAACCCTAACCCTAACCCTAACACTTACCCTAACCGTAATCCAAACCCTAACCCTAACCCTAACCCAAACCCTAACCCTAACCCTAACCCTAACATTAACCCTAACCCTAAACCCTAACCCTAACCCTAACCCTACCGTAACTCTAACCCTAAACCTAACCCTTACCCTAACCCTAATCCAAACCCTAACCCTAACCCTAACCCTAACCCTAACCCTAACCCTAACCCTAACCCTAACCCTAACCCTAACCCTAACCCTAACCCTAACCCTAAGCCTAACCCTAACCCTACCCTAATCCTAACCCTAACGCTTACCCTAACCCTAACCCTAACCCTAACACTAACTCTAATCCTAACACAAACCCTAACCCTAACCTTAACCCTAACCCTAACTAACCATAACCCTAACCCTAACCATAACCCTAACCCTAACCCTAACCTGACCCTAACCCTAACCCTAACCCTAACCCTAACCCTAATCCTAACCCTAACCCTAACCCTAACCCTCACCAAAACCCTAAACCTAACCCTAACCCTAACCCTAAACATAACCCTAAACCTAAACCCTAACCGTAACCCTAACCCTACCGTAACCCTAACCCTAACCCTAACCCTTACCATAACCCTAACCCTAACCCTAACCCTAACCCTAAACCCTAACCCGAACTCTAACCCTAACCCTAAATCTAAGGCTAACCGTAACCCCTAACCCTAACCCTAACCCTAACCCTACCCTAACCATAATCCTAATGCTTACCCTAACCCTAACCCTAACCTGAACCCTAACCCTAACCCTAACCCTAACCCTAAGGCAAACCCTAACACTAAACCTAACACTAACCCTAACCCTAACAGTAAACCTAACTCTAAACCTAACTCTAACCGTAACCCAAATCCCTAACCTTAACACTAACCCAAAACCTAACCCTAACCCTATCCCAAACCCTAACCCTAACCATAACCCTAACCCTAACCCTAACGTAAACCCTAAGCCTAACCCAACCCTAACACTAACCCTAACCCTAATTCTAACTCTAACCCTAACGCAAATCCTAACCCTAACCCTACCCTAAACCTAACCCTAACCTAACCCAAACCGTAACCCTAACCCTAACCCTAACCCTAACCCTTACCCTAACCCTAACACAAACCCTAACCCCTAACCCTAACCCTAAGCCTAACTCTAACCTAACCCAATCCCTAACCATAAAACTAACCCTAACACTAACCCTAACACTAACTCTAACCCTAACGCAAACCCTAACCCTAATCCTAACCCTAACCCTAACCATAACCCTAACCCTAACCCTAACCCTAACCCTTACCCTAACCCTAACGCAAACACTAACCGTAACCCTACCCTAACCCTAACCCTAACTCTAACACTTACCCTAACCCCTAACCCTAACCCTAACCCTAACCCTATCCTAAACCTAACCCTAACCCAAACCCTAACCCTAACCCTAACGCAACCCTAACCCTAACCCTAAGCCTAAACCTAACACTAACACTAAACCCTAACCCTAACCCTAACCCAAACCCTAACCCTAACCCTAACCCTAACTTTAACCCTAACCCTAAACCCTAACCCTAACCCTAACCCTACCGTAACTCTAACCCTAACCCTAACCCTTACCCTAACCCTAAACCAAACCCAAAACCTAACCCTAACCGTAACCCTAACCCAAACCGTAACCCTAACCCTAACCCTAACCCTAAGCCTAACCCTAACCCTACCCTAATCCTAACCCTAACGCTTACCCTAACCCTAACCCTAACCCTAACACTAACTCTAACCCTAACACAAACCCTAACCCTAACCCTAACCCTAACCCTACCCTAACTAACCATAACCCTAACCCTAACCCTAACCCTACCCCTAACCCTAACCTGACCCTAACCCTAACCCTAAACCTAACCCTAACCCTAACCCTAAACTGAACCCTAACCCTAACCCTAACGCAAACCCTAACACAAACCCTAACCCTAACACTAACCCTAACCCTAACACTAACCTTAAACCTCACCCTAACCCTAACCCTAACTCTAACCCTAACTCTAACCCTTACCCTAACCCTAACCAAAACCCTATAGCTAACCCTAACCCTAACCCAAATCCTAACCCTAACCCTAACCCTAAATCTAAGGTTAACCGTAACCCCTAACCCTAACCCTAACCCTAACCCTACCCTAACCATAACCCTAACCCTTACCCTAACCCTAACCCTACCTGAAACCTAACCCTAACCCTAACCCTAACCCTAACCCTAACCCTAACCCTAAGGCAAACCCTAACACTAAACCTAACACTAACCCTAACCCTAACAGTAAACCTAAATCTAAACCTAACCCTAACCCTAACCCAAATCCCTAACCTTAACACTAACCCAAAACCTAACCCTAACCCTAACCCTAACCCTAACCATAACCTTAACACTAACTCTAACGTAAACCCTAAGCCTAACCCAACCCTAACACTAACCCTAACCCTAATTCTAATTCTAACCCTAACGCAAACCAAAACCCTAACCCTAACCCTAACCCTAACCCTAACCTAACACAAACCGTAACCCTAACCCTAACCCTAACCCTAACCATAACCCTTACCCTAACCCTAACCCAAACCCTAACCCTAACCCTAACCCTAACCATAACCATAACCCTAACTCTAACACTTACCCTAACCCCTAACCCTATCCCTACCCTAAACCTAACCTAACCCAAACCATAACCCTAACCCTAACGCAACCCTAACCCTAACCCTAAGCCTAAACCTAACCCTAACCCTAACCCTAACCCTAACCTAACACAAACCGTAACCCTAACCCTAACCCTAACCCTAACCCTAACCCTTACCCTAACCCTAACACTAACCCTAACCCCTAACCCTAACCCTAAGCCTAACTCTACCCTAACCCAATCCCTAACCATAACCCTAAACCTAACACTAACCCTAACACTAACTCTAACCCTAACGCAAAACCTAACCCTAACCCTAACCCTAAAACTAACCATAACCCTAACCCTAACCATAACCCTTACCCTAACCCTAACCCAAACCCTAACCCTAACCCTAAACCTAACCATAACCATAACCCTAACTCTAACACTTACCCTTACCCCTAACCCTATCCCTACCCTAAACCTAACCCTAACCCAAACCCTAACCCTAACCCTAACGCAACCCTAACCCTAACCCTAAGCCTAAACCTAACACTAACACTAAACCCTAACCCTAACCCTAACACTTACCCTAACCGTAATCCAAACCCTAACCCTAACCCTAACCCAAAACCTAAAGCTAACCCTAACCCTAACATTAACCCTAACATTAAACCCTAACCCTAACCCTAACCCTACCGTAACTCTAACCCTAAACCTAACCCTTACCCTAACCCTAATCCAAACCCTAAACCTAACCCTAACCGTAACCCTAACCCAAACCCTAACCCTAACCCTAACCCTAACCCTAACCCTACCCTAATCCTAACCCTAACGCTTACCCTAACCCTAACACTAGCCCTAACCCTAACCCTAACACTAAGCGTAACTCTAACCCTAAATGTAACCCTAACCCTAACCGTAACCCTAACACTAACCCCTAATCCTAACCCTAATCCTAACCCTAACCCTATCCCTAACACTAACCCTAACCCCTAACCCTAACCCTAAGACTAACTCTACCCTAACCCAAACCCTTACCATAACCCTAACCCTAACACTAACCCTAACACTAACTCTAACCCTAACGCAAACCCTAAACCTAACCCTAACCCTAAAACTAACAGTAACCCTAAACCTAACCCTAACCCTTACCCTAACTCTAACCCAAACCCTAACCCTAACCCTAACCCTAACCCAAACCTTAACCCTAACCCTAACCCTAACCCTAACCCTTACGCTAACCCTAACCCTAACCCTAACCCTAATCCTAAACCTAACCCTAACCCTAACCCTCACCAAAACCCTAAACCTAACCCTAACCCTAACCCTAAACATAACCCTAAACCTAAACCCTAACCGTAACCCTAACCCTACCGTAACCCTAACCCTAACCCTAACCCTTACCATAACCCTAACCCTAACCCTAACCCTAACCCTAAACCCTAACCCGAACTCTAACTCTAACCCTAAATCTAAGGCTAACCGTAACCCCTAACCCTAACCCTAACCCTACCCTAACCATAACCCTAACGCTTACCCTAACCGTAACCCTAACCTGAACCCTAACCCTAACCCTAACCCTAACCCTAAGGCAAACCCTAACACTAAACCTAACACTAACCCTAACCCTAACAGTAAACCTAACTCTAAACCTAACTCTAACCCTAACCCAAATCCCTAACCTTAACACTAACCCAAAACCTAACCCTAACCCTATCCCAAACCCTAACCCTAACCATAACCCTAACCATAACCCTAACGTAAACCCTAAGCCTAACCCAACCCTAACACTAACCCTAACCCTAATTGTAACTCTAACCCTAACGCAAATCCTAACCCTAAGCCTAAACCTAACCCTAACCTAACCCAAACCGTAACCCTAACCCTAACCCTAACCCTAACCCTAACCCTAACATTAACCCTAACCCTAAACCCTAACCCTAACCCAAACCCTACCGTAACTCTAACCCTAACCCTAACCCTTACCCTTACCCTAATCCAAACCCAAAACCTAACCCTAACCGTAACCCTAACCCAAACCGTAACCCTAACCCTAACCCTAACCCTAAGCCTAACCCTAATCCTACCCTAATCCTAACCCTAACGCTTACCCTAACCCTAACCCTAACACTAACTCTAACCCTAACACAAACCCTAACACTAACCCTAACCCTAACCCTAACCCTAACCCTAATCCTAACTAACCATAACCCTAACCCTAACCCTAACCCTAACCCTAACCCTAACCTGACCCTAACCCTAACCCTAACCCTAACCCTAACCCTAAGGCAAACCCTAACACTAAACCTAACACTAACCCAAATCCCTAACCTTAACACTAACCCAAAACCTAACCCTAACCCTAACCCTAACCCTAACCATAACCTTAACCCTAACCCTAACGTAAACCCTAAGCCTAACCCAACCCTAACACTAACCCTAACCCTAATTCTAATTCTAACCCTAACGCAAACCATAACCCTAACCCTAACCCTAACCTAACACAAACCGTAACCCTAACCCTAACCCTAACCCTAACCCTTACCCTAACCCTAACACTAACCCTAACCCCTAACCCTAACCCTAAGCCTAACTCTACCCTAACCCAATCCCTAACCATAACCCTAAACCTAACACTAACCCTAACACTAACTCTAACCCTAACGCAAACTCTAACCCTAACCCTTACCCTAACCCTAAAACTAACCGTAACCCTAACCCTAACCATAACCCTTACCCTAACCCTAACCCAAACCCTAACCCTAACCCTAACCCTAACCATAACCATAACCCTAACTCTAACACTTACCCTAACCCCTAACCCTATCCCTACCCTAAACCTAACCTAACCCAAACCATAACCCTAACCCTAACGCAACCCTAACCCTAACCCTAAGCCTAAACCTAACCCTAACCCTACCCTAACCCTAACCCTAACCTAACACAAATCGTAACCCTAACCCTAACCCTAACCCTAACCCTAACCCTTACCCTAACCCTAACACTAACCCTAACCCCTAACCCTAACCCTAAGACTAACTCTACCCTAACCCAATCCCTAACCATAACCCTAAACCTAACACTAACCCTAACACTAACTCTAACCCAAACGCAAACTCTAACCCTAACCCTAACCCTAACACTAAAACTAATCGTAACCCTAACCCTAACCATAACCCTTACCCTAACCCTAACCCAAACCCTAACCCTAACCCTAACCCTAACCATAACCATAACCCTAACTCTAACACTTACCCTAACCCCTAACCCTATCCCTACCCTAAACCTAACCCTAACCCAAACCCTAACCCTAACCCTAACGTAACCCTAACCCTAACCCTAAGCCTAAACCTAACACTAACACTAAACCCTAACCCTAACCCTAACACTTAGCCTAACCGTAATCCAAACCCAAACCCTAACTTTAACCCAAAACCTAAAGCTAACCCTAACCCTAACATTAACCCTAACATTAAACCCTAACCCTAACCCTAACCCTACCGTAACTCTAACCCTAACCCTAACCCTTACCCTAACCCTAATCCAAACCCTAAACCTAACCCTAACCGTAACCCTAACCCAAACCCTAACCCTAACCCTAACCCTAACCCTAACCCTACCCTAATCCTAACCCTAACGCTTACCCTAACCCTAACACTAGCCCTAACCCTAACCCTAACACTAAGCGTAACTCTAACCCTAATTGTAACCCTAACCCTAACCGTAACCCTAACCCTAACCCCTAATCCTAACCCTAATCCTAACCCTAACCCTATCCCTAACACTAACCCTAACCCCTAACCCTAACCCTAAGACTAACTCTACCCTAACCCAAACCCTTACCATAACCCTAACCCTAACACTAACCCTAACACTTACTCTAACACTAACGCAAACCCTAAACCTAACCCTAACCCTAAAACTAACAGTAACCCTAACCCTAACCCTAACCCTTACCCTAACTCTAACCCAAACCCTAACCCTAACCCTAACCCTAACCCAAACCTTAACCCTAACCCTAACCCTAACCCTAACCCTAACCCTAACCCTAACCCTTACCCTAACCCTAACACTAACCCTAACCCTAATCCTAACCCTAACCCTAACCCTAACCCTCACCAAAACCCTAAACCTAACCCTAACCCTAACCCTAAACATAACCCTAAACCTAAACCCTAACCGTAACCCTAACCCTACCGTAACCCTAACCCTAACCCTAACCCTTACCATAACCCTAACCCTAACCCTAACCCTAACCCTAAACCCTAACCCGAACTCTAACCCTAACCCTAAATCTAAGGCTAACCGTAACCCCTAACCCTAACCCTAACCCTAACCCTAACCCAAACCCTAACCCTAACCCTAACCTAACACTAACCCTAACCCTAACAGTAAACCTAACTCTAAACCTAACCCTAACCCTAACCCAAATCCCTAACCTTAACACTAACCCAAAACCTAACCCTAACCCTAACCCAAACCCTAACCCGAACCATAACCCTAACCCTAACCCTAACGTAAACCCTAAGCCTAACCCAACCCTAACACTAACCCGAACCCTCATTCTAACTCTAACCCTAACGCAAATCCTAACCGTAACCCTAATCCTAACCCTAACCCTAACCTAACCCAAACCGTAACCCTAACCCTAACCCTAACCCTAACCCTAACCCTTACCCTAACCCTAACCATAACCCTAACCCTAACCCTAACCCTAAGCCTAACCCTTACCTTAACCCTAACGCAAACACTAACCCTAACCCTAATCCTAACCCTAACCCTAACTCTAACACTTACCCTAACCCCTAACCCTAACCCTAACCCTAACCCTACCCTAAACCTAACCCTAACCCAAACCCTAACCCTAACCCTAACGCAACCCTAACCCTAACCCTAAGCCTAAACCTAACACTATCACTAAACCCTAACCCTAACCCTAACACTTACCCTAACCGTAATCCAAACCCTAACCCTAACCCTAACATTAACCCTAACCCTAAACCCTAACCCTAACCCTAACCCTACCGTAACTCTAACCCTAACCCTAACCCTAACCCTTACCCTAACCCTAATCCAAACCCAAAACCTAACCCTAACCGTAACCCTAACCCAAACCGTAACCCTAACCCTAACCCTAACCCTAAGCCTAACCCTAACCCTAACCCTAACCCTACCCTAATCCTAAACCTAACGCTTACCCTAACCCTAACCCTAACCCTAACCCTAACACTAACTCTAACCCTAACACAAACCCTAACCCTAACCCTAACCCTAAACCTAACCCTAACTAACCGTAACCCTAACCCTAACCGTAACCCTAACCCTAACCCTAACCTGACCCTTACCCTAACCCTAACACTAACCCTAACCCTAAACTGAACCCTAACTCTAACCCTGACCCTAACGCAAACCCTAACCCAAACCGTAACCCTAACCCTAACCCTAACCCTAACCCTAAGCCTAACCCTAACCCTACCCTAATCCTAACCCTAACGCTTACCCTAACCCTAACCCTAACACTAACTCTAACAGTAACACAAACCTTACCCTAACCCTAACACTAACCCTAACCCCTAACCCTAACCCTAAGCCTAACTCTACCCTAACCCAATCCCTAACCATAACCCTAAACCTAACACTAACCCTAACACTAACTCTAACCCTAACGCAAACTCTAACCCTAACCCTAACCCTAACCCTAAAACTAACCGTAACCCTAACCCTAACATAACCCTTACCCTAACCCTAACCCAAACCCTAACCCTAACCCTAACCCTAACCCTAACCATAACCATAACCCTAACTCTAACACTTACCCTAACCCCTAACCCTATCCCTACCCTAAACCTAACCCTAACCCAAACCCTAACCCTAACCCTAACGCAACCCTAACCCTAACCCTAAGCCTAAACCTAACCCTAACCCTAACCCTAACACTAACCCTAACCTAACACAAACCGTAACCCTAACCCTAACCCTAACCCTAACCCTTACCCTAACCCTAACCCTAACCCTAACCACTAACCCTAACCCTAAGCCTAACTCTACCCTAACCCAATCCCTAACCATAACCCTAAACCTAACACTAACCCTAACACTAACTCTAACCCTAACGCAAACTCTAACCCTAACCCTAACCCTAACCCTAAAACTAACCGTAACCCTAACCCTAACCATAACCCTTACCCTAACCCTAACCCAAACCCTAACCCTAACCCTAACCATAACCATAACCCTAACTCTAACACTTACCCTAACCCCTAACCCTATCCCTACCCTAAACCTAACCCTAACCCAAATCCTAACCCTAACCCTAACGCAACCCTAACCCTAACCCTATGCCTAAACCTAACACTAACACTAACACTAAACCCTAACCCTAACCCTAACACTTACCCTAACCGTAATCCAAACCCTAACCCTAACCCTAACCCAAAACCTAAAGCTAACCCTAACCCTAACATTAACCCTAACATTAAACCCTAACCCTAACCCTAACCCTACCGTAACTCTAACCCTAACCCTAACCCTTACCCTAACCCTAATCCAAACCCTAAACCTAACCCTAATCGTAACCCTAACCCAAACCGTAACCCTAACCCTAAACCTAAGCCTAACCCTAACCCTAACCCTACGCTAATCCTAACCCTAACGCTTACCCTAACCCTAACACTAACCCTAACCCTAACCCTAATCCTAACACTAAGCGTAACTCTAACCCTAACTGTAACCCTAACCCTAACCGTAACCCTAACCCTAACCGTAACCCTAACCCTTACCCTAACCCTAACCCAAACCCTAACCCTAACCCTAACCCTAACCCAAACCTTAACCCTAACCCTAACACTAACCCTAACCCTTAACCCACCCTAACCCTTAGTATAACCCTAACCCTAACCCTAACCCTAACCCTAACCCTAAATCTAAGGCTAACCGTAACCCCTAACCCTAACCCTAAACCTAACCCTACCCTAACCATAACCCTAACCCTTACCCTAACCCTAACCCTAACCTGAACCCTAACCCTAACCCTAACCCTAACCCTAAGGCAAACCCTAACACTAAACCTAACACTAACCCTAACCCTAACAGTAAACCTAACTCTAAACCTAACCCTAACCCTAACCCAAATCCCTATCCTTAACACTAACCCAAAACCTAACCCTAACCCTAACCCAAACCCAAACCCGAACCCTAACCCTAACCCTAACCCTAACGTAAACCCTAAGCCTAACCCAACCCTAACACTAACCCTAACCCTAATTCTAACTCTAACCCTAACGCAAATCCTAACCGTAACCCTAATCCTAACCCTAACCCTAACCTAACCCAAACCGTAACCCTAACCCTAACCCTACCCCTAACCCTTACCCTAACCCTAACCCTAACCCTAACCCTAACCCTAACCCTAACCCTAACCCTAACCCTTACCCTAACCCTAACGCAAACACTAACCCTAACCCTAACCCTAACCCTAACCCTAACCCTAACTCTAACACTTACCCTAACCCCTAACCCTAACCCTAACCCTACCCTAAACCTAACCCTAACCCAAACCCTAACCCTAACCCTAACGCAACCCAAACCCTAACCCTAAGCCTAAACCTAACACTATCACTAAACCCGAACCCTAACCCTAACACTTACCCTAACCGTAATCCAAACCCTAACCCTAACCCTAAACCAAACCCTAACCCTAACACTAACATTAACCCTAACCCTAAACCCTAACCCTAACCCTAACCCTACCGTAACTCTAACCCTAACCCTAACCCTTACCCTAACCCTAATCCAAACCCAAAATCTAACCCTAACCGTAACCCTAACCCAAACCGTAACCCTAACCCTAACCCTAACCCTAACCCTAACCCTAAGCCTAACCCTAACCCTAACCCTACCCTAATCCTAAACCTAACGCTTACCCTAACCCTAACCCTAACCCTAACACTAACTCTAACCCTAACACAAACCCAAACCCTAACCCTAAACCTAACCCTAACTAACCGTAACCCTAACCCTAACCGTAACCCTAACCCTAACCCTAACCCTAACCTGACCCTTACCCTAACCCTAACACTAACCCTAACCCTAAACTGAACCCTAACTCTAACCCTGACTCTAACGCAAACCCTAACCCAAACCCTAACCCTAACACTAACCCTAACCCTAACACTAACCTTAAACCTCACCCTAACCCTAAACCTAACTCTAACCCTAACTCTAACCCTTACCCGAACCCTAACCAAAACCCTATAGCTAACCCTAACCCTAACCCAAATCCTAACCCTATCCCTAACCCTAAATCTAAGGCACCGTAACCCCTAACCCTAACCCTAACCCTAACCCTACCCTAACCATAACCCTAACCCTTACCCTAACCCTAACCCTAACCTGAACCCTAACCCTAACCCTAACCCTAAGGCAAACCCTAACACTAAACCTAACACTAACTCTAACCCTAACAGTAAACCTAAATCTAAACCTAACCCTAACCCTAATCCAAATCCCTAACCTTAACACTAACCCAAAACCTAACCCTAACCCTAACCCTAACCCTAACCATAACCTTAACCCTAACCCTAACGTAAACCCTAAGCCTAACCCAACCCTAACACTAACCCTAACCCTAATTCTAACTCTAACCCTAACGCAAACCATAACCCTAACCCTAACCCTAACCCTAACCCTAACCTAACCCAAACCGTAACCCTAACCCTAACCCTAACCCTAACCCTAACCCTAACCCTTACCCTAACCCTAACACTAACCCTAACCCCTAACCCTAACCCTAAGCCTAACTCTACCCTAACCCAATCCCTAACCCTAACCCTAATCCTAACACTAAGCGTAACTCTAACCCTAACTGTAACTCTAACCCTAACAGTAACCCAAACCCTAACCCCTAATCCTAACCCTAATCCTAACACTAACCCTAACCCTAACACTAACCCTAACCCCTAACCCTAACCCTAAGCCTAACTCTACCCTAACCCAAACCCTTCCCATAACCCTAACCCTAAAACTAACCCTAACACTAACTCTAACCCTAACGCAAACCCTAAACCTAACCCTAACCCTAACCCTAACCGTAATCCTAACCCTAACCCTAACCCTTACCCTAACCCTAACCAAAACCCTAACCCTAACACTAACCCTAACACAAACGTTAACCCTAACCCTAACCTTAACCCTAACCCTTACCCTATCCCTAACCCTTACCATAACCCTAACCCTAACCCTAACCCTAAACCCTAACCCTAACCCTAAATCTAAGGCTAACCGTAACACCTAACCCTAACCCTAACCCTAACCCTACCCTAACCGTAATCCAAACCCTAACCCTAACCCTAACCCAAACCCTAACCCTAACCCTAACATTAACCCTAACCCTAAACCCTAACCCTAACCCTAACCCTACCGTAACTCTAACCCTAACCCTAACCCTAACCCTTACCCTAACCCTAATCCAAACCCAAAACCTAACCCTAACCGTAACCCTAACCCAAACCGTAACCCTAACCCTAACCCTAACCCTAAGCCTAACCCTAACCCTAACCCTACCCTAATCCTAAACCTAACGCTTACCCTAACCCTAACCCTAACCCTAACCCTAACACTAACTCTAACCCTAACACAAACCCTAACCCTAACCCTAACCCTAAACCTAACCCTAACTAACCGTAACCCTAACCCTAACCCTAACCCTAACCCTAACCCTACCCTAACCATAACCCTAACCCTTACCCTAACCCTAACCCTAACCTGAAGCCTAACCCTAACCCTAACCCTAACCCTAACCCTAAGGCAAACCCTAACACTAAACCAAACACTAACCCTAACCCTAACAGTAAACCTAACTCTAAACCTAACCCTAACCCTAACCCAAATCCCGAACCTTAACACTAACCCAAAACCTAACCCTAACCCTAACCCTAACCCTAACACTAACCCTAAACCCTAACCCTAACCCTAAGCCTAACTCTACCCTAACCCAATCCCTAACCATTACCCTAACCCTAACACTAACCCTAACCCTAACACTAACCTTAAACCTCACCCTAACCCTAACCCTAACTCTAACCCTAACTCTAACCCTTACCCTAACCCTAACCAAAACCCTATAGCTAACCCTAACCCTAACCCAAATCCTAACCCTATCCCTAACCCTAAATCTAAGGCACCGTAACCCCTAACCCTAACCCTAACCCTAACCGTAACCCTAACCCTAACCCTAACCCTTACCCTAACCCTAACCCAAACCCTAAACCTAACCCTAACCCTAACACTTACCCTAACCCTAACACTAACCCTAACCCCTAACTCTAACCCTAAGCCTAACTCTACCCTAACCCAATCCCTAACCATAACCCTAACCCTAACACTAACCCTAACACTAACTCTAACCCTAACGCAAACCCTAACCCTAACCGTAACCCTAACCCAAACCCTAACCCTAACCCTAACCCTAACCCTAACCCTACCCTAATCCTAACCCTAACGCTTACCCTAACCCTAACACTAGCCCTAACCCTAACCCTAACACTAAGCGTAACTCTAACCCTAATTGTAACCCTAACCCTAACCGTAACCCTAACCCTAACCCCTAATCCTAACCCTAATCCTAACCCTAACCCTATCCCTAACACTAACCCTAACCCCTAACCCTAACCCTAAGACTAACTCTACCCTAACCCAAACCCTTACCATAACCCTAACCCTAACACTAACCCTAACACTTACTCTAACACTAACGCAAACCCTAAACCTAACCCTAACCCTAAAACTAACAGTAACCCTAACCCTAACCCTAACCCTTACCCTAACTCTAACCCAAACCCTAACCCTAACCCTAACCCTAACCCAAACCTTAACCCTAACCCTAACCCTAACCCTAACCCTAACCCTAACCCTAACCCTAACCCTTACCCTAACCCTAACACTAACCCTAACCCTAATCCTAACCCTAACCCTAACCCTAACCCTCACCAAAACCCTAAACCTAACCCTAACCCTAACCCTAAACATAACCCTAAACCTAAACCCTAACAGTAACCCAAACCCTACAATAACCCTAACCCTAACCCTAACCCTTACCATAACCCTAACCCTAACCCTAACCCTAACCCTAAACCCTAACCCGAACTCTAACCCTAACCCTAAATCTAAGGCTAACCGTAACCCCTAACCCTAACCCTAACCCTAACCCAAACCCTAACCCTAACCCTAACCCTAACATTAACCCTAACCCTAAACCCAAACCCTACCGTAACTCTAACCCTAACCCTAACCCTTACCCTAACCCTAATCCAAACCCAAAACCTAACCCTAACCGTAACCCTAACCCAAACCGTAACCCTAACCCTAACCCTAACCCTAACCCTAACCCTAAGCCTAACCCTAACCCTACCCTAATCCTAACCCTAACGCTTACCCTAACCCTAACCCTAACACTAACTCTAACAGTAACACAAACCTTACCCTAACCCTAACACTAACCCTAACCCCTAACCCTAACCCTAAGCCTAACTCTACCCTAACCCAATCCCTAACCATAACCCTAAACCTAACACTAACCCTAACACTAACTCTAACCCTAACGCAAACTCTAACCCTAACCCTAACCCTAACCCTAAAACTAACCGTAACCCTAACCCTAACATAACCCTTACCCTAACCCTAACCCAAACCCTAACCCTAACCCTAACCCTAACCCTAACCATAACCATAACCCTAACTCTAACACTTACCCTAACCCCTAACCCTATCCCTACCCTAAACCTAACCCTAACCCAAACCCTAACCCTAACCCTAACGCAACCCTAACCCTAACCCTAAGCCTAAACCTAACCCTAACCCTAACCCTAACACTAACCCTAACCTAACACAAACCGTAACCCTAACCCTAACCCTAACCCTAACCCTTACCCTAACCCTAACCCTAACCCTAACCACTAACCCTAACCCTAAGCCTAACTCTACCCTAACCCAATCCCTAACCATAACCCTAAACCTAACCCTAACCCTAACCCTTACCCTAACCCTAATCCAAACCCAAAACCTAACCCTAACCGTAACCCTAACCCAAACCGTAACCCTAACCCTAACCCTAACCCTAAGCCTAACCCTAACCCTAACCCTACCCTAATCCTAAACCTAACGCTTACCCTAACCCTAACCCTAACCCTAACCCTAACACTAACTCTAACCCTAACACAAACCCTAACCCTAACCCTAACCCTAAACCTAACCCTAACTAACCGTAACCCTAACCCTAACCCTAACCCTAACCCTAACCCTAACCCTACCCTAACCATAACCCTAACCCTTACCCTAACCCTAACCCTAACCTGAAGCCTAACCCTAACCCTAACCCTAACCCTAACCCTAAGGCAAACCCTAACACTAAACCAAACACTAACCCTAACCCTAACAGTAAACCTAACTCTAAACCTAACCCTAACCCTAACCCAAATCCCGAACCTTAACACTAACCCAAAACCTAACCCTAACCCTAACCCTAACCCTAACACTAACCCTAAACCCTAACCCTAACCCTAAGCCTAACTCTACCCTAACCCAATCCCTAACCATTACCCTAACCCTAACACTAACCCTAACCCTAACACTAACCTTAAACCTCACCCTAACCCTAACCCTAACTCTAACCCTAACTCTAACCCTTACCCTAACCCTAACCAAAACCCTATAGCTAACCCTAACCCTAACCCAAATCCTAACCCTATCCCTAACCCTAAATCTAAGGCACCGTAACCCCTAACCCTAACCCTAACCCTAACCGTAACCCTAACCCTAACCCTAACCCTTACCCTAACCCTAACCCAAACCCTAAACCTAACCCTAACCCTAACACTTACCCTAACCCTAACACTAACCCTAACCCCTAACTCTAACCCTAAGCCTAACTCTACCCTAACCCAATCCCTAACCATAACCCTAACCCTAACACTAACCCTAACACTAACTCTAACCCTAACGCAAACCCTAACCCTAACCGTAACCCTAACCCAAACCCTAACCCTAACCCTAACCCTAACCCTAACCCTACCCTAATCCTAACCCTAACGCTTACCCTAACCCTAACACTAGCCCTAACCCTAACCCTAACACTAAGCGTAACTCTAACCCTAATTGTAACCCTAACCCTAACCGTAACCCTAACCCTAACCCCTAATCCTAACCCTAATCCTAACCCTAACCCTATCCCTAACACTAACCCTAACCCCTAACCCTAACCCTAAGACTAACTCTACCCTAACCCAAACCCTTACCATAACCCTAACCCTAACACTAACCCTAACACTTACTCTAACACTAACGCAAACCCTAAACCTAACCCTAACCCTAAAACTAACAGTAACCCTAACCCTAACCCTAACCCTTACCCTAACTCTAACCCAAACCCTAACCCTAACCCTAACCCTAACCCAAACCTTAACCCTAACCCTAACCCTAACCCTAACCCTAACCCTAACCCTAACCCTAACCCTTACCCTAACCCTAACACTAACCCTAACCCTAATCCTAACCCTAACCCTAACCCTAACCCTCACCAAAACCCTAAACCTAACCCTAACCCTAACCCTAAACATAACCCTAAACCTAAACCCTAACCGTAACCCAAACCCTACCGTAACCCTAACCCTAACCCTAACCCTTACCATAACCCTAACCCTAACCCTAACCCTAACCCTAAACCCTAACCCGAACTCTAACCCTAACCCTAAATCTAAGGCTAACCGTAACCCCTAACCCTAACCCTAACCCTAACCCAAACCCTAACCCTAACCCTAACCCTAACATTAACCCTAACCCTAAACCCAAACCCTACCGTAACTCTAACCCTAACCCTAACCCTTACCCTAACCCTAATTCAAACCCAAAACCTAACCCTAACCGTAACCCTAACCCAAACCGTAACCCTAACCCTAACCCTAACCCTAACCCTAACCCTAAGCCTAACCCTAACCCTACCCTAATCCTAACCCTAACGCTTACCCTAACCCTAACCCTAACACTAACTCTAACAGTAACACAAACCTTACCCTAACCCTAACACTAACCCTAACCCCTAACCCTAACCCTAAGCCTAACTCTACCCTAACCCAATCCCTAACCATAACCCTAAACCTAACACTAACCCTAACACTAACTCTAACCCTAACGCAAACTCTAACCCTAACCCTAACCCTAACCCTAAAACTAACCGTAACCCTAACCCTAACATAACCCTTACCCTAACCCTAACCCAAACCCTAACCCTAACCCTAACCCTAACCCTAACCATAACCATAACCCTAACTCTAACACTTACCCTAACCCCTAACCCTATCCCTACCCTAAACCTAACCCTAACCCAAACCCTAACCCTAACCCTAACGCAACCCTAACCCTAACCCTAAGCCTAAACCTAACCCTAACCCTAACCCTAACACTAACCCTAACCTAACACAAACCGTAACCCTAACCCTAACCCTAACCCTAACCCTTACCCTAACCCTAACCCTAACCCTAACCACTAACCCTAACCCTAAGCCTAACTCTACCCTAACCCAATCCCTAACCATAACCCTAAACCTAACACTAACCCTAACACTAACTCTAACCCTAACGCAAACTCTAACCCTAACCCTAACCCTAACCCTAAAACTAACCGTAACCCTAACCCTAACCATAACCCTTACCCTAACCCTAACCCAAACCCTAACCCTAACCCTAACCATAACCATAACCCTAACTCTAACACTTACCCTAACCCCTAACCCTATCCCTACCCTAAACCTAACCCTAACCCAAACCCTAACCCTAACCCTAACGCAACCCTAACCCTAACCCTATGCCTAAACCTAACACTAACACTAACACTAAACCCTAACCCTAACCCTAACACTTACCCTAACCGTAATCCAAACCCTAACCCTAACCCTAACCCAAAACCTAAAGCTAACCCTAACCCTAACATTAACCCTAACATTAAACCCTAACCCTAACCCTAACCCTACCGTAACTCTAACCCTAACCCTAACCCTTACCCTAACCCTAATCCAAACCCTAAACCTAACCCTAATCGTAACCCTAACCCAAACCGTAACCCTAACCCTAAACCTAAGCCTAACCCTAACCCTAACCCTACCCTAATCCTAACCCTAACGCTTACCCTAACCCTAACACTAACCCTAACCCTAACCCTAATCCTAACACTAAGCGTAACTCTAACCCTAACTGTAACCCTAACCCTAACCGTAACCCTAACCCTAACCGTAACCCTAACCCTTACCCTAACCCTAACCCAAACCCTAACCCTAACCCTAACCCTAACCCAAACCTTAACCCTAACCCTAACACTAACCCTAACCCTTAACCCACCCTAACCCTTAGTATAACCCTAACCCTAACCCTAACCCTAACCCTAACCCTAACCCTAACCCTAAATCTAAGGCTAACCGTAACCCCTAACCCTAACCCTAAACCTAACCCTACCCTAACCATAACCCTAACCCTTACCCTAACCCTAACCCTAACCTGAACCCTAACCCTAACCCTAACCCTAACCCTAAGGCAAACCCTAACACTAAACCTAACACTAACCCTAACCCTAACAGTAAACCTAACTCTAAACCTAACCCTAACCCTAACCCAAATTCCTAACCTTAACACTAACCCAAAACCTAACCCTAACCCTAACCCAAACCCAAACCCGAACCCTAACCCTAACCCTAACCCTAACGTAAACCCTAAGCCTAACCCAACCCTAACACTAACCCTAACCCTAATTCTAAGTCTAACCCTAACGCAAATCCTAACCGTAACCCTAATCCTAACCCTAACCCTAACCTAACCCAAACCGTAACCCTAACCCTAACCCTACCCCTAACCCTTACCCTAACCCTAACCCTAACCCTAACCCTAACTCTAACCCTTACCCTAACCCTAACGCAAACACTAACCCTAACCCTAACCCTAACCCTAACCCTAACCCTAACCCTAACTCTAACACTTACCCTAACCCCTAACCCTAACCCTAACCCTACCCTAAACCTAACCCTAACCCAAACCCTAACCCTAACCCTAACGCAACCCTAACCCTAACCCTAAGCCTAAACCTAACACTATCACTAAACCCGAACCCTAACCCTAACACTTAACCTAACCGTAATCCAAACCCTAACCCTAACCCTAACCCAAACCCTAAACCTAACCCTAACATTAACCCTAACCCTAAACCCTAACCCTAACCCTAACCCTACCGTAACTCTAACCCTAACCCTAACCCTTACCCTAACCCTAATCCAAACCCAAAATCTAACCCTAACCGTAACCCTAACCCAAACCGTAACCCTAACCCTAACCCTAACCCTAACCCTAACCCTAAGCCTAACCCTAACCCTAACCCTAACACTAACTCTAACCCTAACACAAACCCAAACCCTAACCCTAAACCTAACCCTAACTAACCGTAACCCTAACCCTAACCGTAACCCTAACCCTAACCCTAACCCTAACCTGACCCTTACCCTAACCCTAACACTAACCCTAACCCTAAACTGAACCCTAACTCTAACCCTGACTCTAACGCAAACCCTAACCCAAACCCTAACCCTAACACTAACCCTAACCCTAACACTAACCTTAAACCTCACCCTAACCCTAAACCTAACTCTAACCCTAACTCTAACCCTTACCCTAACCCTAACCAAAACCCTATAGCTAACCCTAACCCTAACCCAAATCCTAACTCTATCCCTAACCCTAAATCTAAGGCACCGTAACCCCTAACCCTAACCCTAACCCTAACCCTACCCTAACCATAACCCTAACCCTTACCCTAACCCTAACCCTAACCTGAACCCTAACCCTAACCCTAACCCTAAGGCAAACCCTAACACTAAACCTAACACTAACTCTAACCCTAACAGTAAACCTAAATCTAAACCTAACCCTAACCCTAACCCAAATCCCTAACCTTAACACTAACCCAAAACCTAACCCTAACCCTAACCCTAACCCTAACCATAACCTTAACCCTAACCCTAACGTAAACCCTAAGCCTAACCCAACCCTAACACTAACCCTAACCCTAATTCTAACTCTAACCCTAACGCAAACCATAACCCTAACCCTAACCCTAACCCTAACCCTAACCTAACCCAAACCGTAACCCTAACCCTAACCCTAACCCTAACCCTAACCCTTACCCTAACCCTAACACTAACCCTAACCCCTAACCCTAACCCTAAGCCTAACTCTACCCTAACCCAATCCCTAACCCTAACCCTAATCCTAACACTAAGCGTAACTCTAACCCTAACTGTAACTCTAACCCTAACAGTAACCCAAACCCTAACCCCTAATCCTAACCCTAATCCTAACACTAACCCTAACCCTAACACTAACCCTAACCCCTAACCCTAACCCTAAGCCTAACTCTACCCTAACCCAAACCCTTCCCATAACCCTAACCCTAAAACTAACCCTAACACTAACTCTAACCCTAACGCAAACCCTAAACCTAACCCTAACCCTAACCCTAACCGTAATCCTAACCCTAACCCTAACCCTTACCCTAACCCTAACCAAAACCCTAACCCTAACACTAACCCTAACCCTTACCCTAACCCTAACCCAAACCCTAACCCTAAGCCTAACTCTACCCTAACCCAATCCCTAACCCTAACCCTAACTCTAACACTTACCCTAACCCCTAACCCTAATCCTAACCGTAACCCTAACCTAAACCTAACCCTAACCCAAACCCTAACCCTAACCCTAACGCAACCCTAACCCTAACCCTAAGCCTAAACCGAACACTAACACTAAACCCTAACCCTAACCCTAACACTTACCCTAACCGTAATCCAAACCCTAACCCTAACCCTAACCCAAACCTTAACCCTAACCCTAACCCTAACCCTAACCCTTACTATAACCCTAACCCTAACCCTAACCCTAAACCGTAACCCTAACCCTAAATCTAAGGCTAACCGTAACACCTAACCCTAACCCTAACCCTAACCCTACCCTAACCATAACCCTAACCCTTACCCTAACCCTAACCCTAACCTGAACCCTAACCCTAACCCTAACCCTAACCCTAACCCTAAGGCAAACCCTAACACTAAACCAAACACTAACCCTAACCCTAACAGTAAACCTAACTCTAAACCTAACCCTAACCCTAACCCAAATCCCGAACCTTAACACTAACCCAAAACCTAACCCTAACCCTAACCCTAACCCTAACACTAACCCTAAACCCTAACCCTAACCCTAAGCCTAACTCTACCCTAACCCAATCCCTAACCATTACCCTAACCCTAACACTAACCCTAACCCTAACACTAACCTTAAACCTCACCCTAACCCTAACCCTAACTCTAACCCTAACTCTAACCCTTACCCTAACCCTAACCAAAACCCTATAGCTAACCCTAACCCTAACCCAAATCCTAACCCTATCCCTAACCCTAAATCTAAGGCACCGTAACCCCTAACCCTAACCCTAACCCTAACCGTAACCGTAACCCTAACCCTAACCCTTACCCTAACCCTAACCCAAACCCTAAACCTAACCCTAACCCTAACACTTACCCTAACCCTAACACTAACCCTAACCCCTAACTCTAACCCTAAGCCTAACTCTACCCTAACCCAATCCCTAACCATAACCCTAACCCTAACACTAACCCTAACACTAACTCTAACCCTAACGCAAACCCTAACCCTAACCCTAACCCTAACCCTAACCGTAACCCTAACCCTAACCCTAACCCTAACCCTTACCCTAACCCTAACCCAAACCCTAACCCTAAGCCTAACTCTACCCTAACCCAATCCCTAACCCTAACCCTAACTCTAACACTTACCCTAACCCCTAACCCTAATCCTAACCGTAACCCTAACCTAAACCTAACCCTAACCCAAACCCTAACCCTAACCCTAACGCAACCCTAACCCTAACCCTAAGCCTAAACCGAACACTAACACTAAACCCTAACCCTAACCCTAACACTTACCCTAACCGTAATCCAAACCCTAACCCTAACCCTAACCCAAACCTTAACCCTAACCCTAACCCTAACCCTAACTCTAACACTTACCGTAACCCCTAAACCAAACCTTAACCCTAACCCAATCCCTAAACCTAACCCTAACCCTAACCCTAACGCAAACCCTAACCCAATCCCTAAACCTAACCCTAACCCTAACCCTAACGCAAACCCTAACCCTAACCCTAAGACTAAACCCTAAACCTAACCCTAACCCTAACCCAGAACTTACCCTAACCGTAATCCAAACCCTAACCCTAACCCTAACCCAAATCCTAAACCTAACCCTAACCCTAACCCTAACATTAACCCTAACCCTAAACCCTAACCCTAACCCTACCGTAACCCTAAACCTAACCCTAACCCTTACCCTAACCCCAATCCAAACCCTAAACCTAACCCTAACCGTAACCCTAACCCAAACCGTAAGCCTAACCCTAACCCTAACCCTAAGCCTTAGCGTAACCCTAACCCTACCCTAATCCTAACCCTAACCCTTACCCTAACCCTAACACTAACCATAACCCTAACCCTAACCCTTACACTAAGCGTAACCCTAACCCTAACTGTAACCCTAACCCTCACCGTA
>JAQJZF010000037.1:970000-972500 GCA_028537955.1 Microtus californicus | reverse complement strand
ACCCTAACCGTAACCGTATCCCTAACCCTAACCCTTACCAAACCCTAACCCAAACCCTAACCCTAACCCTAACCCTAACACTTACCCTAACCCTAACACTAACCCTAACCCCTAACCCTAACCCTAAGCCTAACTCTACCCTAACCCAATCCCTAACCATAACCCTAACCCTAACACTAACCCTAACACTAACTCTAACCCTAACGCAAACCCTAACCCTAACCCTAACCCTAACCCTAATCGTAATCCTAACCCTAACCCGAACCCTTACCCTAACCCTAACCCAAACCCTAACACTAAGCCTAACTCTACCCTAACCCAATCCCTAACCCTAACCCTAACTCTAACACTTACCCTAACCCCTAACCCTAATCCTAACCGTAACCCTAACCTAAACCTAACCCTAACCCAAACCCTAACCCTAACCCTAACGCAACCCTAACCCTAACCCTAAGCCTAAACCGAACACTAACACTAAACCCTAACCCTAACCCTAACACTTACCCTAACCGTAATTCAAACCCTAACCTTAACCCTAACCCAAACCTTAACCCTAACCCTAACCCTAACCCTAACTCTAACACTTACCGTAACCCCTAAACCAAACCTTAACCCTAACCCAATCCCTAAACCTAACCCTAACCCTAACCCTAACGCAAACCCTAACCCTAACCCTAAGACTAAACCCTAAACCTAACCCTAACCCTAACCCAGACCTTACCCTAACCGTAATCCAAACCCTAACCCTAACCCTAACCCAAATCCTATACCTAAGCCTAACCCTAACCCTAACATTAACCCTAACCCTAAACCCTAACCCTAACCCTACCGTAACCCTAAACCTAACCCTAACCCTTACCCTAACCCCAATCCAAACCCTAAACCTAACCCTAACCGTAACCCTAACCCAAACCGTAAGCCTAACCCTAACCCTAACCCTAAGCCTTAGCCTAACCCTAACCCTACCCTAATCCTAACCCTAACCCTTACCCTAACCCTAACACTAACCATAACCCTAACCCTAACCCTTACACTAAGCGTAACCCTAACCCTAACTGTAACCCTAACCCTAACCGTAACCCTAACCCTAACCCTAACCGTAACCCTAACCCTAACACTAACCCTAACCCCTAAACCTAAACCTAAGCCTAACCCTACCCTAACCCTAACCCTAACAATAACCCTAACCCTAACACTAACCCTAACCCCTAACCCTAACCCTAAGCCTAACTCTACCCTAACTCAATCCCTAACCATAACCCTAACCCTAACACTAACCCTAACACTAACTCTAACCCTAACGCAAACCCTAACCCTAACCCTAACCCTAACCCTAATCGTAATCCTAACCCTAACCCGAACCCTTACCCTAACCCTAACCCAAACCCTAACACTAAGCCTAACTCTACCCTAACCCAATCCCTAACCCTAACCCTAACTCTAACACTTACCCTAACCCCTAACCCTAATCCTAACCGTAACCCTAACCTAAACCTAACCCTAACCCAAACCCTAACCCTAACCCTAACGCAACCCTAACCCTAACCCTAAGCCTAAACCGAACACTAACACTAAACCCTAACCCTAACCCTAACACTTACCCTAACCGTAATCCAAACCCTAACCTTAACCCTAACCCAAACCTTAACCCTAACCCTAACCCTAACTCTAACACTTACCGTAACCCCTAAACCAAACCTTAACCCTAACCCAATCCCTAAACCTAACCCTAACCCTAACCCTAACGCAAACCCTAACCCTAACCCTAAGACTAAACCCTAAACCTAACCCTAACCCTAACCCAGACCTTACCCTAACCGTAATCCAAACCCTAACCCTAACCCTAACCCAAATCCTAAACCTAAGCCTAACCCTAACCCTAACATTAACCCTAACCCTAAACCCTAACCCTAACCCTACCGTAACCCTAAACCTAACCCTAACCCTTACCCTAACCCCAATCCAAACCCTAAACCTAACCCTAACCGTAACCCTAACCCAAACCGTAAGCCTAACCCTAACCCTAACCCTAAGCCTTAGCCTAACCCTAACCCTACCCTAATCCTAACCCTAACCCTTACCCTAACCCTAACACTAACCATAACCCTAACCCTAACCCTTACACTAAGCGTAACCCTAACCCTAACACTAACCCTAACCCCTAACCCTAAACCTAAGCCTAACCCTACCCTAACCCTAACCCTAACAATAACCCTAACCCTAACACTAACCCTAACCCTAACTCTAACCCTAACGCAAACCCTAACCCTAACCCTAACCGCAACCCTAACACTAACCCTAACCCTTACCCTAACCCTAACCCAAACCCTAACCCTAACCCTAAGCTTAACCCTAACCCTAACACTACCCTAACCCTAACCCTAAACCTTACCCTAACCCTAACCCAAACCCTAACCCTAACCCTAACCCTAACCCTAAACCTAACCCTAACCCAAACCTTAACCCTAACCCTATCCCTAACCCTAACCCTAACTCTAAC
>JAQJZF010000037.1:910000-960000 GCA_028537955.1 Microtus californicus | reverse complement strand
CCTAACCCTAACCCTAACACTAATCCTAACCCTAAACCTAACCCTAACCCTAACCCCTAACCCTAACACAAACCCTAAGCCTAACCCTAATCCTAACCCTAAACCTTACCCTAACCCTAACCCAAATCCTAACCCTAACCCTAACCCTAAGCCTAACACAAATCCTAACCCTAACCCTAACCCTAACCCTAAACCCTAACCCTATCCCTAACCCTAACCTAACCCTAACCCTAACCCTAACCCTAACCCTAACCCTAAACTGAACCCTAACCCTAACCCTAACCCTAACCCTAACGCAAACCCTAACCCAAACCCTAACCCTAACACTAACCCTAACCCTAACACTAACCTTAAACCTCACCCTAACCCTAACCCTAACCCTAACCCTAACTCTATCCCTAACCCTAACCCTTACCCTAACCCTAAACCAAACCCTATAGCTAACCCTAACCATAACCCTAATCCAAATCCTAACCCTAACCCTAAATCTAAGGCTAACCGTAACCCCTAACCCTAACCCTAACCCTAACCCTACCCTAACCATAACCCTAACCCTAACCCTAACCCTAACCCTAACCCTAACCCTAACCTGAACCCTAACCCTAACCCTAACCCTAACCCTAACCCTAAGGCAAACCCTAACACTAAACCTAACACTAACCCTAATCCTAAAAGTAAACCTCACTCTAAACCTAACCCTTACCCTAACCCAAATCCCTAACCTTAACACTAACCCAAAACCTAACCCTAACCCTAACCCTAACCATAACACTAACCCTAACCCTAACGTAAACCCTAAGCCTAACCCAACCCTAACCCTAACCCTAACCCTAATTCTAACTCTAACCCTAACACAAAACCTAACCCTAACCCTAACGCTAACCCTAACCCTAACCCAAACCCTAACCCTAACCCTAACCCTAACCCTAACCCTAACCCTAACCTGAACCCTAACCATAACCTTAACCCTAACCCTAACCCTAACGTAAACCCTAAGCCTAACCCAACCCTAACCCTAACCCTAACCCTAATTCTAACTCTAACCCTAACACTAACCCTAACCCAAATCCTAACACTAACCCTAACCCTAACCCTAACCATAACCCTAACCCTAACCCTAACCGTAACCCTAACCCTAACCCCTAATCCTAACCCTAATCCTAACCCTAACCCTAACCCTAACACTAACCCTAACCCCTAACCCTAACCCTAAGCCTAACTCTACCCTAACCCAAACCCTTACCATAACCCTAACCCTAACACTAACCCTAACACTAACTCTAACCCTAACGCAAACCCTACACCTAACCCTAACCCTAACCCTAACAGTAACCCTAACCCTAACCCTAACCCTAACCCTAACACTTACCCTAACCCTAACCCTAACCCTAACCCTAATCCTAACCCTAACCCTATCCCTAACCCTCACCAAAACCCTAAACCTAACCCTACCCCTAACCCTAAACATAACCCTAAACCTAAACCCTAACTGTAACCCTAACCCTACCGTAACCCTAACCCTAACCCTAACCCTTACCATAACCCTAACCCTAACCCTAACCCTAACCCTAAACCCTAACCCGAACTCTAACCCTAACCCTAAATCTAAGGCTAACCGTAACCCCTAACCCTAACCCTAACCCTAACCCTACCCTAACCATAACCCTAACCCTTACCCTAACCCTAACCCTAAGCTGAACCCTAACCCTAACCCTAACCCTAACCCTAAGGCAAACCCTAACACTAAACCTAACACTAACACTAACCCTAACAGTAAACCTAACTCTAAACCTAACCCTAACCCTAACCGAAATCCCTAACCTTAAAACTAACCCAAAACCTAACCCTAACCCTATCACAAACCCTAACCCTAACCATAACCCTAACCCTAACCCTAACCCTAACACTAACACTAAACCCTAAACCTAACTCTAAACCTAACCCAAACCCTTACCCTAACCGTAATCCAAACCCTAACCCTAATCCTAACCCTAACCCTAACTCAAACCCTAAACCTAACCCTAACACTAACCCTAACCATAACCCTTACCCTAAACCCTAACCGTAACCCTAACCCTACCGTAACCCTAATCCTAACCCTAACCCTTACCATAACCCTAACCCTAACCCTAACCCTAACCCTAAACCCTAACCCTAACCCTAACCCTAAGCCTAACTCTAAAAGGAAGAGGAACACTGTTCTAAATTCTTTTTTTAACCCTAACCCTAACCCTAACCCAACCCTATACCTAACCCTAACCCTAACACTAATCCTAACCCTAAACCTAACCCTAACCCTAACCCCTAACCCTAACACAAACCCTAAGCCTAACCCTAATCCTAACCCTAAACCTTACCCTAACCCTAACCCAAATCCTAACCCTAACCCTAACCCTAAGCCTAACACAAATCCTAACCCTAACCCTAACCCTAACCCTAAACCCTAACCCTAACCCTAACCCTAACCTAACCCTAACCCTAACCCTAACCCTAACCCTAACCCTAACCCTAATCCTAAACTGAACCCTAACCCTAACCCTAACCCTAACGCAAACCCTAACCCAAACCCTAACCCTAACACTAACCCTAACCCTAACACTAACCTTAAACCTCACCCTAACCCTAACCCTAACCCTAACCCTAACTCTATCCCTAACCCTAACCCTTACCCTAACCCTAAACCAAACCCTATAGCTAACCCTAACCATAACCCTAATCCAAATACTAACCCTAACCCTAAATCTAAGGCTAACCGTAACCCCTAACCCTAACCCTAACCCTAACCCTACCCTAACCATAACCCTAACCCTAACCCTAACCCTAACCCTAACCCTAACCTGAACCCTAACCCTAAGGCAAACCCTAACACTAAACCTAACACTAACCCTAATCCTAACAGTAAACCTCACTCTAAACCTAACCCTTACTCTAACCCAAATCCCTAACCTTAACACTAACTCAAAACCTAACCCTAACCCTAACCCTAACCCTTACCATAACCCTAACCCTAACCCTAACCCTAACCCTAAACCCTAACCCGAACTCTAACCCTAACCCTAAATCTAAGGCTAACCGTAACCCCTAACCCTAACCCTAACCCTAACCCTACCCTAACCATAACCCTAACCCTTACCCTAACCCTAACCCTAAGCTGAACCCTAACCCTAACCCTAACCCTAACCCTAAGGCAAACCCTAACCCTAACCCTAACACTAACCCTAACCATAACCCTAACCCTAAACCCTAACCGTAACCCTAACCCTACCGTAACCCTAATCCTAAACCTAACCCTTACCATAACCCTAACCCTAACCCTAACCCTAACCCTAACCCTAAACCCTAACCCTAACCCTAACCCTAACCCTAAGCCTAACTCTAAAAGGAAGAGGAACACTGTTCTAAATTCTTTTTTTTAACCCTAACCCTAACCCTAACCCAACCCTATACCTAACCCTAACCCTAACACTAATCCTAACCCTAAACCTAACCCTAACCCTAACCCCTAACCCTAACACAAACCCTAAGCCTAACCCTAATCCTAACCCTAAACCTTACCCTAACCCTAACCCAAATCCTAACCCTAACCCTAACCCTAAGCCTAACACAAATCCTAACCCTAACCCTAACCCTAACCCTAAACCCTAACCCTATCCCTAACCCTAACCTAACCCTAACCCTAACCCTAACCCTAACCCTAACCCTAAACTGAACCCTAACCCTAACCCTAACCCTAACCCTAACGCAAACCCTAACCCAAACCCTAACCCTAACACTAACCCTAACCCTAACACTAACCTTAAACCTCACCCTAACCCTAACCCTAACCCTAACCCTAACTCTATCCCTAACCCTAACCCTTACCCTAACCCTAAACCAAACCCTATAGCTAACCCTAACCATAACCCTAATCCAAATCCTAACCCTAACCCTAAATCTAAGGCTAACCGTAACCATAACCCTAACCCTAACCCTAACCCTACCCTAACCATAACCCTAACCCTAACCCTAACCCTAACCCTAACCCTAACCCTAACCCTAACCCTAACCTGAACCCTAACCCTAACCCTAACCCTAACCCTAACCCTAAGGCAAACCCTAACACTAAACCTAACACTAACCCTAATCCTAAAAGTAAACCTCACTCTAAACCTAACCCTTACCCTAACCCAAATCCCTAACCTTAACACTAACCCAAAACCTAACCCTAACCCTAACCCTAACCATAACACTAACCCTAACCCTAACGTAAACCCTAAGCCTAACCCAACCCTAACCCTAACCCTAACCCTAATTCTAACTCTAACCCTAACACAAAACCTAACCCTAACCCTAACGCTAACCCTAACCCTAACCCAAACCCTAACCCTAACCCTAACCCTAACCCTAACCCTAACCCTAACCTGAACCCTAACCATAACCTTAACCCTAACCCTAACCCTAACGTAAACCCTAAGCCTAACCCAACCCTAACCCTAACCCTAACCCTAATTCTAACTCTAACCCTAACACTAACCCTAACCCAAATCCTAACACTAACCCTAACCCTAACCCTAACCATAACCCTAACCCTAACCCTAACCGTAACCCTAACCCTAACCCCTAATCCTAACCCTAATCCTAACCCTAACCCTAACCCTAACACTAACCCTAACCCCTAACCCTAACCCTAAGCCTAACTCTACCCTAACCCAAACCCTTACCATAACCCTAACCCTAACACTAACCCTAACACTAACTCTAACCCTAACGCAAACCCTACACCTAACCCTAACCCTAACCCTAACAGTAACCCTAACCCTAACCCTAACCCTAACCCTAACCCTAACACTTACCCTAACCCTAACCCTAACCCTAACCCTAATCCTAACCCTAACCCTATCCCTAACCCTCACCAAAACCCTAAACCTAACCCTACCCCTAACCCTAAACATAACCCTAAACCTAAACCCTAACTGTAACCCTAACCCTACCGTAACCCTAACCCTAACCCTAACCCTTACCATAACCCTAACCCTAACCCTAACCCTAACCCTAAACCCTAACCCGAACTCTAACCCTAACCCTAAATCTAAGGCTAACCGTAACCCCTAACCCTAACCCTAACCCTAACCCTACCCTAACCATAACCCTAACCCTTACCCTAACCCTAACCCTAAGCTGAACCCTAACCCTAACCCTAACCCTAACCCTAAGGCAAACCCTAACACTAAACCTAACACTAACACTAACCCTAACAGTAAACCTAACTCTAAACCTAACCCTAACCCTAACCGAAATCCCTAACCTTAAAACTAACCCAAAACCTAACCCTAACCCTATCACAAACCCTAACCCTAACCATAACCCTAACCCTAACCCTAACCCTAACACTAACACTAAACCCTAAACCTAACTCTAAACCTAACCCAAACCCTTACCCTAACCGTAATCCAAACCCTAACCCTAATCCTAACCCTAACCCTAACTCAAACCCTAAACCTAACCCTAACACTAACCCTAACCATAACCCTTACCCTAAACCCTAACCGTAACCCTAACCCTACCGTAACCCTAATCCTAACCCTAACCCTTACCATAACCCTAACCCTAACCCTAACCCTAACCCTAAACCCTAACCCTAACCCTAACCCTAAGCCTAACTCTAAAAGGAAGAGGAACACTGTTCTAAATTCTTTTTTTAACCCTAACCCTAACCCTAACCCAACCCTATACCTAACCCTAACCCTAACACTAATCCTAACCCTAAACCTAACCCTAACCCTAACCCCTAACCCTAACACAAACCCTAAGCCTAACCCTAATCCTAACCCTAAACCTTACCCTAACCCTAACCCAAATCCTAACCCTAACCCTAACCCTAAGCCTAACACAAATCCTAACCCTAACCCTAACCCTAACCCTAAACCCTAACCCTAACCCTAACCCTAACCTAACCCTAACCCTAACCCTAACCCTAACCCTAACCCTAACCCTAATCCTAAACTGAACCCTAACCCTAACCCTAACCCTAACGCAAACCCTAACCCAAACCCTAACCCTAACACTAACCCTAACCCTAACACTAACCTTAAACCTCACCCTAACCCTAACCCTAACCCTAACCCTAACTCTATCCCTAACCCTAACCCTTACCCTAACCCTAAACCAAACCCTATAGCTAACCCTAACCATAACCCTAATCCAAATACTAACCCTAACCCTAAATCTAAGGCTAACCGTAACCCCTAACCCTAACCTTAACCCTAACCCTACCCTAACCATAACCCTAACCCTAACCCTAACCCTAACCCTAACCCTAACCTGAACCCTAACCCTAACCCTAACCCTAACCCTAACCCTAACCCTAACCCTAACCCTAAGGCAAACCCTAACACTAAACCTAACACTAACCCTAATCCTAACAGTAAACCTCACTCTAAACCTAACCCTTACTCTAACCCAAATCCCTAACCTTAACACTAACTCAAAACCTAACCCTAACCCTAACCCTAACCCTAACCATAACACTAACCCTAACCCTAACGTAAACCCTAAGCCTAACCCAACCCTAACCCTAACCCTAACCCTAATTCTAACTCTAACCCTAACGCAAAACCTAACCCTAACCCTAACGCTAACCCTAACCCTAACCCAAACCCTAACCATAACCCTAACCCTAACCCTAACCTGAACCCTAACCATAACCTTAACCCTAACCCTAAACCTAACGTAAACCCTAAGCCTAACCCAACCCTAACCCTAACCCTAACCCTAATTCTAACTCTAACTCTAATACTAACGCTAACCCAAATCCTAACACTAACCCTAATCCTAACCATAACCTTAACCCTAACCTTAACCCTAACCCTAACACTAACTCTAACCCTAACACAAACCATAACCCTAACCCTAACCCTAACCCTAACCCTAACTAACCGTAACCCTAAACCTAACCCTAACCCTAACCCTAACCCTAAACCTAACCTGACCCTAACCCTAACCCTAACCCTAACCCTAAACTGAACCCTAACCCTAACCCTAACCCTAAGCCTAACGCAAACCCTAACCCAAACCCTAACCCTAACACTAACCCTAACCCTAACACTAACCTTAAACCTCACCCTAACCCTAACCCTAACCCTAACTCTAACCCTAACCCTAACCCTTACCCTAACCCTAATCCAAACCCTATAGCTAACCCTAACCCTAACCCTAACCCAAATCCTAACCCTAACCCTAACCCTAAATCTAAGGCTAACCGTAACCCCTAACCCTAACCCTAACCCTAACCCTACCCTAACCATAACCCTAACCCTTACCTTAACCCTAACCCTAACCTCAACCCTAACCCTAACCCTAACCCTAACCCTAAGGCAAACCCTAACACTAAACCTAACACTAACCCTAACCCTAACAGTAAACCTAACTCTAAACCTAACCCTAACCCTAACCCAAATCCCTAACCTTAACACTAACCCAAAACCTAACCCTAACCCTAACCCTAACCCTAACCCTAGCCCTAACCATAACCTTAAGCCTAACGTAAACCCTAAGCCTAACCCAACCCTAACACAAACCTAACCCTAATTCTACCTCTAACCCTAACGCAAACCCTAACCGTAACCCTAACCCTAACCCTAACCTAACCCAAACCGTAACCCTAAACCTAACCCTAACCCTAACCGTAACCCTAACCCTAACACTAACCCTTACCCTAACGCTAACACTAACCCTAAACCCTAACCCTAACCCTAAGCCTAACTCTACCCTAACCCAATCCCTAACCATAACACTAACCCTAACACTAACCCTAACACTAACTCTAACCCTAACGCAAACCCTAACCCTAACCCTAACCCTAACCGTAACCCTAACCCTAACCGTAACCCTAATCCTAACCCTTACCCTAACCCTAACCCAAACCCTAACCCTAACCCTAACCCTAACCCTAACCCTAACTCTAACACTTACCTTAACTCCTAACCCTAACCCTAACCCTACCCTAAACCTAACCCTAACCCTAACCCTAACGCAACCCTAACCCTAACCCTAAGCCTAAACCTAACACTAACACTAAACCCTAACCCTAACCCTAACACTTACCCTAACCGTAATCCAAACCCTAACCCTAACCCTAACCCAAACCCTAAAGCTAACCCTAACCCTAACATTAACCCTAACCCTAAACCCTAACCCTAACCCTAATCCTACCGTAACTCTAACCCTAACCCTTACCCTAACCCTAATCCAAACCCTAAACCTAACCCTAACCGTAACCCTAACCCAAACCGTAACCCTAACCCTACCCTAACCCTAACCCTAACCCTAACCCTACCCTAATCCTAACCCTAACGCTTACCCTAACCCTAACAATAGCCCTAACCCTAACCCTAACCCTAACACTAAGCGTAACTCTAACCCTAATTGTAACCCTAACCCTAACCGTAACCCTAACCCTAACCCCTAATCCTAACCCTAACCCTAACCCTAACCCTAACGTAAACCCTAAGCCTAACCCAACCCTAACCCTAACCCTAACCCTAATTCTAACTCTAACCCTAACACTATCCCTAACCCAAATCCTAACACTAACCCTAACCATAACCCTAACCCTAACCCTAACCCTAACTGTAACCCTAACCCTAACCCCTAATCCTAACCCTAATCCTAACCCTAACCCTAACCCTAACACTAACCCTTACCCCTAACCCTAACCCTAAGCCTAACTCTACCCTAACCCAAACCCTTACCATAACCCTAACCCTAACACTAACCCTAATACTAACTCTAACCCTAACGCAAACCCTACACCTAACCCTAACCCTAACCCTAACAGTAACCCTAACCCTAACCCTAACCCTAACCCTAACACTAATCCTAACCCTAAACCTAACCCTAACCCTAACCCCTAACCCTAACACAAACCCTAAGCCTAACCCTAACCCTAACCCTAACCCTAACCCTAACCCTAACCCTAACCCTAACCCCAACCCTAACCCTAACACTAACGCAAACCTAACCATAACCCTAAGCCTAAACCTAACACTAACACTAAACCCTAACCCTAACCCTAACACTTACCCTAACCGTAATCCAAACCCTAACCCTAACCCTAACCCAAACCCTAAAGCTAACCCTAACCCTAACATTAACCCTAACCCTAAACCCTAACCCTAACCCTAATCCTACCGTAACTCTAACCCTAACCCTTACCCTAACCCTAATCCAAACCCTAAACCTAACCCTAACCGTAACCCTAACCCAAACCGTAACCCTAACCCTACCCTAACCCTAACCCTAACCCTAACCCTACCCTAATCCTAAACCTAACGCTTACCTTAACCCTAACAATAGCCCTAACCCTAACCCTAACCCTAACACTAAGCGTAACTCTAACCCTAATTGTAACCCTAACCCTAACCGTAACCCTAACCCTAACCCCTAATCCTAACCCTAACCCTAACCCTAACCCTAACCCTAACGTAAACCCTAAGCCTAACCCAACCCTAACCCTAACCCTAACCCTAATTCTAACTCTAACCCTAACACTATCCCTAACCCAAATCCTAACACTAACCCTAACCATAACCCTAACCCTAACCCTAACCGTAACCCTAACCCTAACCCCTAATCCTAACCCTAATCCTAACCCTAACCCTAACCCTAACACTAACCCTAACCCCTAACCCTAACCCTAAGCCTAACTCTACCCTAACCCAAACCCTTACCATAACCCTAACCCTAACACTAACCCTAACCCCTAACCCTAACCCTAAGCCTAACTCTACCCTAACCCAAACCCTTACCATAACCCTAACCCTAACACTAACCCTAACACTAACTCTAACCCTAACGCAAACCCTACACCTAACCCTAACCCTAACCCTAACAGTAACCCTAACCCTAACCCTAACCCTAATCCTAATCCTAACCCTATCCCTAACCCTCACCAAAACCCTAAACCTAACCCTAACCCTAACCCTAAACATAACCCTAAACCTAAATCCTAACTGTAACCCTAACCCTACCGTAACCCTAACCCTAACCCTAACCCTTACCATAACCCTAACCCTAACCCTAACCCTAACCCTAACCCTAAACCCTAACCCGAACTCTAACCCTAACCCTAAATCTAAGGCTAACCGTAACCCCTAACCCTAACCCTAACCCTAACCCTACCCTAACCATAACACTAACCCTTACCCTAACCCTAACCCTAACCTGAACCCTAACCCTAACCCTAACCCTAACCCTAAGGCAAACCCTAACACTAAACCTAACACTAACCCTAACCCTAACAGTAAACCTAACTCTAAACCTAACCCTAACCCTAACCGAAATCCCTAACCTTAACACTAACCCAAAACCTAACCCTAACCCTATCACAAACCCTAACCCTAACCATAACCCTAACCCTATCCCTAACACTAACACTAACACTAAACCCTAAACCTAACTCTAAACCTAACCCAAACACTTACCCTAACCGTAATCCAAACCCTAACCCTAATCCTAACCCTAACCCTAACTCAAACCCTAAACCTAACCCTAACACTAACCCTAACCATAACCCTTACCCTAAACCCTAACCGTAACCCTAACCCTACCGTAACCCTAATCCTAACCCTAACCCTAACCCTAACCCTAAGCCTAACTCTAAAAGGAAGAGGAACACTGTTCTAAATTCTTTTTTTTAACCCTAACCCTAACCCTAACCCAACCCTATACCTAACCCTAACCCTAACACTAATCCTAACACTAAACCTAACCCTAACCCTAACCCCTAACCCTAACACAAACCCTAAGCCTAACCCTAATCCTAACCCTAAACCTTACCCTAACCCTAACCCAAATCCTAACCCTAACCCTAACCCTAAGCCTAACACAAATCCTAACCCTAACCCTAACCCTAACCCTAAACCCTAACCCTAACCCTAACCCTAACCTAACCCTAACCCTAACCCTAACCCTAACCCTAACCCTAAACTGAACCCTAACCCTAACCCTAACCCTAACCCTAACGCAAACCCTAACCCAAACCCTAACCCTAACACTAACCCTAACCCTAACACTACCCTTAAACCTCACCATAACCCTAACCCTAACCCTAACTCTATCCCTAACCCTAACCCTTACCCTAACCCTAAACCAAACCCTATAGCTAACCCTAACCATAACCCTAATCCAAATCCTAACCCTAACCCTAAATCTAAGGCTAACCGTAACCCCTAACCCTAACCCTAACCCTAACCCTACCCTAACCATAACCCTAACCCTAACCCTAACCCTAACCCTAACCCTAACCTGAACCCTAACCCTAACCCTAACCCTAACCCTAACCCTAACCCTAACCCTAAGGCAAACCCTAACACTAAACCTAACACTAACCCTAATCCTAACAGTAAACCTCACTCTAAACCTAACCCTTACCCTAACCCAAATCCCTAACCTTAACACTAACCCAAAACCTAACCCTAACCCTAACCCTAACCATAACACTAACCCTAACCCTAACGTAAACCCTAAGCCTAACCCAACCCTAACCCTAACCCTAACCCTAATTCTAACTCTAACCCTAACGCAAAACCTAACCCTAACACTAACGCTAACCCTAACCCTAACCCAAACCCTAACCATAACCCTAACCCTAACCCTAACCCTAACCCTAACCCTAACCCTAACCTGAACCCTAACCATAACCTTAACCCTAACCCTAACCCTAACGTAAACCCTAAGCCTAACCCAACCCTAACCCTAACCCTAACCCTAACCCTAAATCTAAGGCTAACCGTAACCCCTAACCCTAACCCTAACCCTAACCCTATCCTAACCATAACCCTAACCCTTACCTTAACCCTAACCCTAACCTCAACCCTAACCCTAACCCTAACCCTAACCCTAAGGCAAACCCTAACACTAAACCTAACACTAACCCTAACCCTAACAGTAAACCTAACTCTAAACCTAACCCTAACCCTAACCCAAATCCCTAACCTTAACACTAACCCAAAACCTAACCCTAACCCTAACACTAACCCTAACCCTAGCCCTAACCATAACCTTAACCCTAACGTAAACCCTAAGCCTAACCCAACCCTAACACAAACCTAACCCTAATTCTACCTCTAACCCTAACGCAAACCCTAACCGTAACCCTAACCCTAACCCTAACCTAACCCAAACCGTAACCCTAAACCTAACCCTAACCCTAACCGTAACCCTAACCCTAACACTAACCCTTACCCTAACGCTAACACTAACCCTAACCCCTAACCCTAACCCTAAGCCTAACTCTACCCTAACCCAATCCCTAACCATAACACTAACCCTAACACTAACCCTAACACTAACTCTAACCCTAACGCAAACCCTAACCCTAACCCTAACCCTAACCATAACCCTAACCCTAACCGTAACCCTAACCCTAACCCTTACCCTAACCCTAACCCAAACCCTAACCCTAACCCTAACCCTAACCCTAACCCTAACTCTAACACTTACCTTAACTCCTAACCCTAACCCTAACCCTACCCTAAACCTAACCCTAACCCTAACCCTAACGCAACCCTAACCCTAACCCTAAGCCTAAACCTAACACTAACACTAAACCCTAACCCTAACCCTAACACTTACCCTAACCGTAATCCAAACCCTAACCCTAACCCTAACCCAAACCCTAAAGCTAACCCTAACCCTAACATTAACCCTAACCCTAAACCCTAACCCTAACCCTAATCCTACCGTAATTCTAACCCTAACCCTTACCCTAACCCTAATCCAAACCCTAAACCTAACCCTAACTGTAACCCTAACCCAAACCGTAACCCTAACCCTACCCTAACCCTAACCCTAACCCTAACCCTACCCTAATCCTAACCCTAACGCTTACCCTAACCCTAACACTAGCCCTAACCCTAACCCTAACCCTAACACTAAGCGTAACTCTAAGCCTAATTGTAACCCTAACCCTAACCGTAACCCTAACCCTAACCCCTAATCCTAACCCTAATCCTAACCCTAACCCTATCCCTAACACTAACCCTAACCCCTAACCCTAACCCTAAGACTAACTCTACTCTAACCCAAACCCTTACCATAACCCTAACCCTAACACTAACCCTAACACTAACTCTAACCCTAACGCAAATTCTAAACCTAACCCTAACCCTAAAACTAACAGTAACCCTAACCCTAACCCTAACCCTTACCCTAACTCTAACCCAAACTCTAACCCTAACCCTACCCCTAACCCTAACCCAAACCCTAACCCTAACCCTAACCCTAACCCTAACCCTTACCCTAACCCTAACCCTAACCCTAACCCTAATCCTAACCCTAACCCTAACCCTAACCCTCACCAAAACCCTAAACCTAACCCTAACCCTAACCCTAAACATAACCCTAAACCTAAACCCTAACCGTAACCCTAACCCTACCGTAACCCTAACCCTAACCCTAACCCCAAACCCTAACCCTAACCATAACCCTAACCCTAACCCTAACGTAAACCCTAATTCTAACCCAACCCTAACCCTAACCCTAACCCTAATTCTAACTCTAACCCTAACGCAAATCCTAACCCTAACCCTAACCCTAAACCTAACCCTAACCTAACCCAAACCGTAACCCTAACCCTAACCCTAACCCTTACCCTAACCCTAACACAAACCCTAACCCAAACCCTAACCCTAACCCTAACCCTAATCCTAACCCTAACCCTAACCATAACCCTAACCCTAACCCTAACCCTAACCCTAACCCTTACCCTAACCCTAACGCAAACAAAAACCCTAACCCTACCCTAACCCTAACCCTAACTCTAACACTTACCCTAACCCCTAACCCTAACCCTAACCCTAACCCTACCCTAAACCTAACCCTAACCCAAACCCTAACCCTAACCCTAACGCAACCCTAACCCTAACCCTAAGCCTAAACCTAACACTAACACTAAACCCTAACCCTAACCCTAACACTTACCCTAACCGTAATCCAAACCCTAACCCTAACCCTAACCCAAACCCTAACCCTAACCCTAACCCTAACATTAACCCTAACCCTAAACCCTAACCCTAACCCTAACCCTACCGTAACTCTAACCCTAACCATAACCCTTACCCTAACCCTAATCCAAACTCAAAACCTAACCCTAACCGTAACCCTAACCCAAACCGTAACCCTAACCCTAACCCTAACCCTAAGCCTAACCCTAACCCTACCCTAATCCTAACCCTAACGCTTACCCTAACCCTAACCCTAACCCTAACACTAACTCTAACCCTAACACAAACCCTAACCCTAACCCTAACCCTAACCCTAACCCTAAGTAACCATAACCCTAACCCTAACCCTAACCCTAACCCTAACCCTAACCCTAACCTGACCCTAACCCTAACCCTAACCCTAACCCTAACCCTAACCCTAATCCTAACCCTAACCCTAACCCTAACCCTCACCAAAACCCTAAACCTAACCCTAACACTAACCCTAAACATACCCTAAACCTAAACCCTAACCGTAACCCTAACCCTACCGTAACCCTAACCCTAACCCTAACCCTAACCCTTACCATAACCCTAACCCTAACCCTAACCCTAACCCTAACCCTAAACCCTAACCCGAACTCTAACCCTAACCCTAAATCTAAGGCTAACCGTAACCCCTAACCCTAACCGTAACCCTAACCCTACCCTAACCATAATCCTAATGCTTACCCTAACCCTAACCCTAACCCTAACCCTAACCCTAAACCCTAACCCGAACTCTAACCCTAACCCTAACCCTAACCCTAACCCTAACCCTAACCCTAACCCTAACCCTAACCCTAACCCTAAGCCTAAACCTAACACTAACCCTAACCCTAACCCTAACCCTAACACTTACCCTAACCGTAATCCAAACCCTAACCCTAACCCTAACCCAAACCCTAAAGCTAACCCTAACCCTAACATTAACCCTAACCCTAAACCCTAACCCTAACCCTAATCCTACCGTAATTCTAACCCTAACCCTTACCCTAACCCTAATCCAAACCCTAAACCTAACCCTAACTGTAACCCTAACCCAAACCGTAACCCTAACCCTACCCTAACCCTAACCCTAACCCTAACCCTAACCCTACCCTAATCCTAACCCTAACGCTTACCCTAACCCTAACACTAGCCCTAACCCTAACCCTAACCCTAACACTAAGCGTAACTCTAAGCCTAATTGTAACCCTAACCCTAACCGTAACCCTAACCCTAACCGTAACCCTAACCCTAACCCCTAATCCTAACCCTAATCCTAACCCTAACCCTATCCCTAACACTAACCCTAACCCCTAACCCTAACCCTAAGACTAACTCTACTCTAACCCAAACCCTTACCATAACCCTAACCCTAACACTAACCCTAACACTAACTCTAACCCTAACGCAAATTCTAAACCTAACCCTAACCCTAAAACTAACAGTAACCCTAACCCTAACCCTAACCCTTACCCTAACTCTAACCCAAACCCTAACCCTAACCCTACCCCTAACCCTAACCCAAACCCTAACCCTAACCCTAACCCTAATCCTAACCCTTACCCTAACCCTAACCCTAACCCTAACCCTAATCCTAACCCTAACCCTAACCCTAACCCTCACCAAAACCCTAAACCTAACCCTAACCCTAACCCTAAACATAACCCTAAACCTAAACCCTAACCGTAACCCTAACCCTACCGTAACCCTAACCCTAACCCTAACCCCAAACCCTAACCCTAACCATAACCCTAACCCTAACCCTAACGTAAACCCTAAGCCTAACCCAACCCTAACCCTAACCCTAACCCTAATTCTAACTCTAACCCTAACGCAAATCCTAACCCTAACCCTAACCCTAAACCTAACCCTAACCTAACCCAAACCGTAACCCTAACCCTAACCCTAACCCTTACCCTAACTCTAACACAAACCCTAACCCAAACCCTAACCCTAACCCTAACCCTAATCCTAACCCTAACCCTAACCATAACCCTAACCCTAACCCTAACCCTAACCCTAACCCTAACCCTAACCCTTACCCTAACCCTAACGCAAACACGAACCCTAACCCTACCCTAACCCTAACCCTAACTCTAACACTTACCCTAACCCCTAACCCTAACCCTAACCCTAACCCTACCCTAAACCTAACCCTAACCCAAACCCTAACCCTAACCCTAACGCAACCCTAACCCTAACCCTAAGCCTAAACCTAACACTAACACTAAACCCTAACCCTAACCCTAACACTTACCCTAACCGTAATCCAAACCCTAACCCTAACCCTAACCCAAACCCTAACCCTAACCCTAACCCTAACATTAACCCTAACCCTAAACCCTAACCCTAACCCTAACCCTACCGTAACTCTAACCCTAACCATAACCCTTACCCTAACCCTAATCCAAACCCAAAACCTAACCCTAACCGTAACCCTAACCCAAACCGTAACCCTAACCCTAACCCTAACCCTAAGCCTAACCATAACCCTACCCTAATCCTAACCCTAACGCTTACCCTAACCCTAACCCTAACCCTAACACTAACTCTAACCCTAACACAAACCCTAACCCTAACCCTAACCCTAACCCTAACCCTAAGTAACCATAACCCTAACCCTAACCCTAACCCTAACCCTAACCCTAACCCTAACCTGACCCTAACCCTAACCCTAACCCTAACCCTAACCCTAACCCTAATCCTAACCCTAACCCTAACCCTAACCCTCACCAAAACCCTAAACCTAACCCTAACCCTAACCCTAAACATACCTTAAACCTAAACCCTAACCGTAACCCTAACCCTACCGTAACCCTAACCCTAACCCTAACCCTAACCCTTACCATAACCCTAACCCTAACCCTAACCCTAACCCTAACCCTAAACCCTAACCCGAACTCTAACCCTAACCCTAAATCTAAGGCTAACCGTAACCCCTAACCCTAACCGTAACCCTAACCCTACCCTAACCATAATCCTAATGCTTACCCTAACCCTAACCCTAACCTGAACCCTAACCCTAACCCTAAACCTAACCCTAAGGCAAACCCTAACACGAAACCTAACACTAACCCTAACCCTAACAGTAAACCTAACTCTAAACCTAACTCTAACCCTAACCCAAATCCCTAACCTTAACACTAACCCAAAACCTAACCCTAACCCTATCCCAAACCCTAACCCTAACCATAACCCTAACCCTAACCCTAACGTAAACCCTAAGCCTAACCCAACCCTAACACTAACCCTAACCCTAATTCTAACTCTAACCCTAACGCAAATCCTAACCCTAACCCTAACCCTAAACCTAACCCTAAACTAACCCAAACCGTAACGCTAACCCTAACCCTAACCCTAACCCTTACCCTAACCCTAACACAAACCCTAACCCCTAACCCTAACCCTAAGCCTAACTCTACCCTAACCCAATCCCTAACCATAACCCTAACCCTAACACTAACCCTAAAACTAACTCTAACCCTAACGCAAACCCTAACCCTAATCCTAACCCTAACCCTAACCATAACCCTAACCCTAACCCTAACCCTAACCCTTACCCTAACCCTAACGCAAACACTAACCCTAACCCTACCCTAACCCTAACCCTAACTCTAACACTTACCCTAACCCCTAACCCAAACCCTAACCCTAACCCTACCCTAAACCTAACCCTAACCCAAACCCTAACCCTAACCCTAACGCAACCCTAACCCTAACCCTAAGCCTAAACCTAACACTAACACTAAACCCTAACCCTAACCCTAACACTTACCCTAACCGTAATCCAAACCCTAACCCTAACCCTAACCCAAACCCTAACCCTAACCCTAACCCTAACTTTAACCCTAACCCTAAACCCTAACCCTAACCCTAACCCTACCGTAACTCTAACCCTAACCCTAACCCTTACCCTAACCCTAAACCAAACCCAAAACCTAACCCTAACCGTAACCCTAACCCAAACCGTAACCCTAACCCTAACCCTAACCCTAACCCTAAGCCTAACCCTAACCCTACCCTAATCCTAACCCTAACGCTTACCCTAACCCTAACCCTAACACTAACTCTAACCCTAACACAAACCCTAACCCTAACCCTAACCCTAACCCTAACTAACCATAACCCTAACCCTAACCCAAACCCTAACCCTAACCCTAACCTGACCCTAACCCTAACCCTAACCCTAAACTGAACCCTAACCCTAACACTAACCCTAACGCAAACCCTAACACAAACCCTAACCCTAACACTAACCCTAACCCTAACACTAAACTTAAACCTCACCCTAACCCTAACCCTAACTCTAACCCTAACTCTAACCCTTACCCTAACCCTAACCAAAACCCTATAGCTAACCCTAACCCTAACCCAAATCCTAACCCTAACCCTAACCCTAAATCTAAGGCTAACCGTAACCCCTAACCCTAACCCTAACCCTAACCCTACCCTAAGCATAACCCTAACCCTTACCCTAACCCTAACCCTACCTGAAACCTAACCCTAACCCTAACCCTAACCCTAACCATAACCCTTACCCTAACCCTAATCCAAACCCAAAACCTAACCCTAACCGTAACCCTAACCCAAACCGTAACCCTAACCCTAACCCTAACCCTAAGCCTAACCCTAACCCTACCCTAATCCTAACCCTAACGCTTACCCTAACCCTAACCCTAACCCTAACACTAACTCTAACCCTAACACAAACCCTAACCCTAACCCTAACCCTAACCCTAACCCTAAGTAACCATAACCCTAACCCTAACCCTAACCCTAACCCTAACCCTAACCCTAACCTGACCCTAACCCTAACCCTAACCCTAACCCTAACCCTAACCCTAATCCTAACCCTAACCCTAACCCTAACCCTCACCAAAACCCTAAACCTAACCCTAACCCTAACCCTAAACATACCTTAAACCTAAACCCTAACCGTAACCCTAACCCTACCGTAACCCTAACCCTAACCCTAACCCTAACCCTAACCCTTACCATAACCCTAACCCTAACCCTAACCCTAACCCTAACCCTAAACCCTAACCCGAACTCTAACCCTAACCCTAAATCTAAGGCTAACCGTAACCCCTAACCCTAACCGTAACCCTAACCCTACCCTAACCATAATCCTAATGCTTACCCTAACCCTAAACCTAACCTGAACCCTAACCCTAACCCTAAACCTAACCCTAAGGCAAACCCTAACACGAAACCTAACACTAACCCTAACCCTAACAGTAAACCTAACTCTAAACCTAACTCTAACCCTAACCCAAATCCCTAACCTTAACACTAACCCAAAACCTAACCCTAACCCTATCCCAAACCCTAACCCTAACCATAACCCTAACCCTAACCCTAACGTAAACCCTAAGCCTAACCCAACCCTAACACTAACCCTAACCCTAATTCTAACTCTAACCCTAACGCAAATCCTAACCCTAACCCTAACCCTAAACCTAACCCTAAACTAACCCAAACCGTAACGCTAACCCTAACCCTAACCCTAACCCTTACCCTAACCCTAACACAAACCCTAACCCCTAACCCTAACCCTAAGCCTAACTCTACCCTAACCCAATCCCTAACCATAACCCTAACCCTAACACTAACCCTAAAACTAACTCTAACCCTAACGCAAACCCTAACCCTAATCCTAACCCTAACCCTAACCATAACCCTAACCCTAACCCTAACCCTAACCCTTACCCTAACCCTAACGCAAACACTAACCCTAACCCTACCCTAACCCTAACCCTAACTCTAACACTTACCCTAACCCCTAACCCAAACCCTAACCCTAACCCTACCCTAAACCTAACCCTAACCCAAACCCTAACCCTAACCCTAACGCAACCCTAACCCTAACCCTAAGCCTAAACCTAACACTAACACTAAACCCTAACCCTAACCCTAACACTTACCCTAACCGTAATCCAAACCCTAACCCTAACCCTAACCCAAACCCTAACCCTAACCCTAACCCTAACTTTAACCCTAACCCTAAACCCTAACCCTAACCCTAACCCTACCGTAACTCTAACCCTAACCCTAACCCTTACCCTAACCCTAAACCAAACCCAAAACCTAACCCTAACCGTAACCCTAACCCAAACCGTAACCCTAACCCTAACCCTAACCCTAACCCTAAGCCTAACCCTAACCCTACCCTAATCCTAACCCTAACGCTTACCCTAACCCTAACCCTAACCCTAACACTAACTCTAACCCTAACACAAACCCTAACCCTAACCCTAACCCTAACCCTAACTAACCATAACCCTAACCCTAACCCAAACCCTAACCCTAACCCTAACCTGACCCTAACCCTAACCCTAACCCTAAACTGAACCCTAACCCTAACACTAACCCTAACGCAAACCCTAACACAAACCCTAACCCTAACACTAACCCTAACCCTAACACTAAACTTAAACCTCACCCTAACCCTAACCCTAACTCTAACCCTAACTCTAACCCTTACCCTAACCCTAACCAAAACCCTATAGCTAACCCTAACCCTAACCCAAATCCTAACCCTAACCCTAACCCTAAATATAAGGCTAACCGTAACCCCTAACCCTAACCCTAACCCTAACCCTACCCTAAGCATAACCCTAACCCTTACCCTAACCCTAACCCTACCTGAAACCTAACCCTAACCCTAACCCTAACCCTAACCCTAAGGCAAACCCTAACACTAAACCTAACACTAACCCTAACCCTAACAGTAAACCTAAATCTAAACCTAACCCTAACCCTAACCCAAATCCCTAACCTTAACACTAACCCAAAACCTAACCCTAACCCTAACCCTAACCCTAACCCTAACCATAACCCTAACCCTAACCCTAACCCTAACCCTTACCCTAACCCTAACGCAAACACTAACCCTAACCCTACCCTAACCCTAACCCTAACTCTAACACTTACCCTAACCCCTAACCCAAACCCTAACCCTAACCCTACCCTAAACCTAACCCTAACCCAAACCCTAACCCTAACCCTAACGCAACCCTAACCCTAACCCTAAGCCTAAACCTAACACTAACACTAAACCCTAACCCTAACCCTAACACTTACCCTAACCGTAATCCAAACCCTAACCCTAACCCTAACCCAAACCCTAACCCTAACCCTAACCCTAACTTTAACCCTAACCCTAAACCCTAACCCTAACCCTAACCCTACCGTAACTCTAACCCTAACCCTAACCCTTACCCTAACCCTAAACCAAACCCAAAACCTAACCCTAACCGTAACCCTAACCCAAACCGTAACCCTAACCCTAACCCTAACCCTAACCCTAAGCCTAACCCTAACCCTACCCTAATCCTAACCCTAACGCTTACCCTAACCCTAACCCTAACCCTAACACTAACTCTAACCCTAACACAAACCCTAACCCTAACCCTAACCCTAACCCTAACTAACCATAACCCTAACCCTAACCCAAACCCTAACCCTAACCCTAACCTGACCCTAACCCTAACCCTAACCCTAAACTGAACCCTAACCCTAACACTAACCCTAACGCAAACCCTAACACAAACCCTAACCCTAACACTAACCCTAACCCTAACACTAAACTTAAACCTCACCCTAACCCTAACCCTAACTCTAACCCTAACTCTAACCCTTACCCTAACCCTAACCAAAACCCTATAGCTAACCCTAACCCTAACCCAAATCCTAACCCTAACCCTAACCCTAAATATAAGGCTAACCGTAACCCCTAACCCTAACCCTAACCCTAACCCTACCCTAAGCATAACCCTAACCCTTACCCTAACCCTAACCCTACCTGAAACCTAACCCTAACCCTAACCCTAACCCTAACCCTAAGGCAAACCCTAACACTAAACCTAACACTAACCCTAACCCTAACAGTAAACCTAAATCTAAACCTAACCCTAACCCTAACCCAAATCCCTAACCTTAACACTAACCCAAAACCTAACCCTAACCCTAACCCTAACCCTAACCATAACCTTAACCCTAACCCTAACGTAAACCCTAAGCCTAACCCAACCCTAACACTAACCCTAACCCTAATTCTAATTCTAACCCTAACGCAAACCATAACCCTAACCCTAACCCTAACCTAACACAAATCGTAACCCTAACCCTAACCCTAACCCTAACCCTTACCCTAACCCTAACACTAACCCTAACCCCTAACCCTAACCCTAAGCCTAACTCTACCCTAACCCAATCCCTAACCATAACCCTAAACCTAACACTAACCCTAACACTAACCCTAACCCTAACGCAAACTCTAACCCTAACCCTTACCCTAACCCTAAAACTAACCGTAACCCTAACCCTAACCATAACCCTTACCCTAACCCTAACCCAAACCCTAACCCTAACCCTAACCCTAACCATAACAATAACCCTAACTCTAACACTTACCCTAACCCCTAACCCTATCCCTACCCTAAACCTAACCTAACCCAAACCATAACCCTAACCCTAACGCAACCCTAACCCTAACCCTAAGCCTAAACCTAACCCTAACCCTAACCCTAACCCTAACCCTAACCCTAACCTAACACAAACCGTAACCCTAACCCTAACCCTAACCCTAACCCTAACCCTTACCCTAACCCTAACACTAACCCTAACCCCTAACCCTAACCCTAAGCCTAACTCTACCCTAACCCAATCCCTAACCATAACCCTAAACCTAACACTAACCCTAACACTAACTCTAACCCTAACGCAAACTCTAACCCTAACCCTAACCCTAACCCTAAAACTAACCGTAACCCTAACCCTAACCATAACCCTTACCCTAACCCTAACCCAAACCCTAACCCTAACCCTAACCCTAACCATAACCATAACCCTAACTCTAACACTTACCCTAACCCCTAACCCTATCCCTACCCTAAACCTAACCCTAACCCAAACCCTAACCCTAACCCTAACGCAACCCTAACCCTAACCCTAAGCCTAAACCTAACACTAACACTAAACCCTAACCCTAACCATAACACTTACCCTAACCGTAATCCAAACCCTAACCCTAACCCTAACCCAAAACCTAAAGCTAACCCTAACCCTAACATTAACCCTAACATTAAACCCTAACCCTAACCCTAACCCTACCGTAACTCTAACCCTAACCCTAACCCTTACCCTAACCCTAATCCAAACCCTAAACCTAACCCTAACCGTAACCCTAACCCAAACCCTAACCCTAACCCTAACCCTAACCCTAACCCTATTCTAATCCTAACCCTAACGCTTACCCTAACCCTAACACTAGCCCTAACCCTAACCCTAACACTAAGCGTAACTCTAATCCTAATTGTAACCCTAACCCTAACCGTAACCCTAAACCTAACACCTAATCCTAACCCTAATCCTAACCCTAACCCTATCCCTAACACTAACCCTAACCCCTAACCCTAACCCTAAGACTAACTCTACCCTAACCCAAACCCTTACCATAACCCTAACCCTAACACTAACCCTAACACTAACTCTAACCCTAACGCAAACCCTAAACCTAACCCTAACCCTAAAACTAACAGCAACCCTAACCCTAACCCTAACCCTTACCCTAACTCTAACCCAAACCCTAACCCTAACCCTAACCCTAACCCTAACCCAAACCTTAACCCTAACCCTAACCCTAACCCTAACCCTAACCCTAACCCTTACCCTAACACTAACCCTAACCCTAACCCTAATCCTAACCCTAACCCTAACCCTAACCCTCACCAAAACCCTAAACCTAACCCTAACCCTAACCCTAAACATAACCCTAAACCTAAACCCTAACCGTAACCCTAACCCTACCGTAACCCTAACCCTAACCCTAAACCTTACCATAACCCTAACCCTAACCCTAACCCTAACCCTAAACCCTAACCCGAACTCTAACCCTAACCCTAAATCTAAGGCTAACCGTTACCCCTAACCCTAACCCTAACCCTAACCCTACCCTAACCATAACCCTAACGCTTACCCTAACCCTAACCCTAACCTGAACCCTAACCCTAACCCTAACCCTAACCCTAAGGCAAACCCTAACACTAAACCTAACACTAACCCTAACCCTAACAGTAAACCTAACTCTAAACCTAACTCTAACCCTAACCCAAATCCCTAACCTTAACACAAACCCAAAACCTAACCCTAACCCTATCCCAAACCCTAACCCTAACCATAACCCTAACCCTAACCCTAACGTAAACCCTAAGCCTAACCCAACCCTAACACTAACCCTAACCCTAATTGTAACTCTAACCCTAACGCAAATCCTAACCCTAACCCTAAACCTAACCCTAACCTAACCCAAAACGTAACCCTAACCCTAACCCTAACCCTAACCCTTACTCTAACCCTAACACAAACCCTAACCCCTAACCCTAACCCTAAGCCTAACTCTACCCTAACCCAATCCCTAACCATAACCCTAACCCTAACACTAACCCTAACACTAACTCTAACCCTAACACAAACCCTAACACTAATCCTAACCCTAACCCTAACCCTAACCCTAACCCTAACCCTAACCCTAACCCTTACCCTAACCCTAACGCAAACACTAACCCTAACCCTACCCTAACCCTAACCCTAACTCTAACACTTACCCTAACCCCTAACCCTAACCCTAACCCTACCCTAAACCTAACCCTAATCCAAACCCTAACCCTAACGCTAACGCAACCCTAACCCTAACCCTAAGCCTAAACCTAACACTAACACTAAACCCTAACCCTAACACTTACCCTAACCGTAATCCAAACCCTAACCCTAACCCTAACCCAAACCCTAACCCTAACCCTAACCCTAACATTAACCCTAACCCTAAACCCTAACCCTAACCCAAACCCTACCGTAACTCTAACCCTAACCCTAACCCTTACCCTAACCCTAATCCAAACCCAAAACCTAACCCTAACCGTAACCCTAACCCAAACCGTAACCCTAACCCTAACCCTAACCCTAAGCCTAACCCTAACCCTACCCTAATCCTAACCCTAACGCTTACCCTAACCCTAACCCTAACCCTAACACTAACTCTAACCCTAACACAAACCCTAACCCTAACCCTAACCCTAACCCTAATCCTAACTAACCATAACCCTAACCCTAACCCTAACCCTAACCCTAACCCTAACCCTAACCTGACCCTAACCCTAACCCTAACCATAACCCTAACCCTAACCCTAAACTGAACCCTAACCCTAACCCTAACCCTAACGCAAACCCTAACCCAAACCCTAACCCTAACACTAACCCTAACCCTAACACTAACCTTAAACCTCACCCTAACCCTAACCCTAACCCTAACCCTAACCCTAACCCTATTCTAATCCTAACCCTAACGCTTACCCTAACCCTAACACTAGCCCTAACCCTAACCCTAACACTAAGCGTAACTCTAACCCTAATTGTAACCCTAACCCTAACCGTAACCCTAAACCTAACCCCTAATCCTAACCCTAATCCTAACCCTAACCCTATCCCTAACACTAACCCTAACCCCTAACCCTAAACCTAAGACTAACTCTACCCTAACCCAAACCCTTACCATAACCCTAACCCTAACACTAACCCTAACACTAACTCTAACCCTAACGCAAACCCTAAACCTAACCCTAACCCTAAAACTAACAGCAACCCTAACCCTAACCCTAACCCTTACCCTAACTCTAACCCAAACCCTAACCCTAACGCTAACCCTAACCCTAACCCAAACCTTAACCCTAACCCTAACCCTAACCCTAACCCTAACCCTAACCCTTACCCTAACCCTAACCCTAACCCTAACCCTAATCCTAACCCTAACCCTAACCCTAACCCTCACCAAAACCCTAAACCTAACCCTAACCCTAACCCTAAACATAACCCTAAACCTAAACCCTAACCGTAACCCTAACCCTACCGTAACCCTAACCCTAACCCTAACCCTTACCATAACCCTAACCCTAACCCTAACCCTAACCCTAAACCCTAACCCGAACTCTAACCCTAACCCTAAATCTAAGGCTAACCGTAACCCCTAACCCTAACCCTAACCCTAACCCTACCCTAACCATAACCCTAACGCTTACCCTAACCCTAACCCTAACCTGAACCCTAACCCTAACCCTAACCCTAACCCTAAGGCAAACCCTAACACTAAACCTAACACTAACCCTAACCCTAACAGTAAACCTAACTCTAAACCTAACTCTAACCCTAACCCAAATCCCTAACCTTAACACTAACCCAAAACCTAACCCTAACCCTATCCCAAACCCTAACCCTAACCATAACCCTAACCCTAACGTAAACCCTAAGCCTAACCCAACCCTAACACTAACCCTAACCCTAATTGTAACTCTAACCCTAACGCAAATCCTAACCCTAACCCTAAACGTAACCCTAACCTAACCCAAACCGTAACCCTAACCCTAACCCTAACCCTAACCCTTACTCTAACCCTAACACAAACCCTAACCCCTAACCCTAACCCTAAGCCTAACTCTACCCTAACCCAATCCCTAACCATAACCCTAACCCTAACACTAACCCTAACACTAACTCTAACCCTAACACAAACCCTAACACTAATCCTAACCCTAACCCTAACCCTAACCCTAACCCTAACCCTAACCCTAACCCTTACCCTAACCCTAACGCAAACACTAACCCTAACCCTACCCTAACCCTAACCCTAACTCTAACACTTACCCTAACCCCTAACCCTAACCCTAACCCTACCCTAAGCTAACCCTAATCCAAACCCTAACCCTAACGCTAACGCAACCCTAACCCTAACCCTAAGCCTAAACCTAACACTAACACTAAACCCTAACCCTAACACTTACCCTAACCGTAATCCAAACCCTAACCCTAACCCTAACCCAAACCCTAACCCTAACCCTAACCCTAACATTAACCCTAACCCTAAACCCTAACCCTAACCCAAACCCTACCGTAACTCTAACCCTAACCCTAACCCTTACCCTAACCCTAATCCAAACCCAAAACCTAACCCTAACCGTAACCCTAACCCAAACCGTAACCCTAACCCTAACCCTAACCCTAACCCTAAGCCTAACCCTAACCCTACCCTAATCCTAACCCTAACGCTTACCCTAACCCTAACCCTAACCCTAACACTAACTCTAACCCTAACACAAACCCTAACCCTAACCCTAACCCTAACCCTAACCCTAATCCTAACTAACCATAACCCTAACCCTAACCCTAACCCTAACCCTAACCCTAACCTGACCCTAACCCTAACCCTAACCCTAACCCTAACCCTAACCCTAAACTGAACCCTAACCCTAACCCTAACCCTAACGCAAACCCTAACCCAAACCCTAACCCTAACACTAACCCTAACCCTAACACTAACCTTAAACCTCACCCTAACCCTAACCCTAACTCTAACCCTAACTCTAACCCTTACCCTAACACTAACCAAAACCCTATAGCTAACCCTAACCCTAAACCAAATCCTAACCCTAACCCTAACCCTAAATCTAAGGCTAACCGTAACCCCTAACCCTAACCCTAACCCTAACCCTACCCTAACCATAACCCTAACCCTTACCCTAACCCTAACACTAACCTGAACCCTAACCCTAACCCTAACCCTAACCCTAAGGCAAACCCTAACACTAAACCTAACACTAACCCTAACCCTAACAGTAAACCTAAATCTAAACCTAACCCTAACCCTAACCCAAATCCCTAACCTTAACACTAACCCAAAACCTAACCCTAATCCAAACCCTAACCCTAACCATAACCTTAACCCTAACACTAACGTAAACCCTAAGCCTAACCCAACCCTAACACTAACCCTAACCCTAATTCTAATTCTAACCCTAACGCAAACCATAACCCTAACCCAAACCCTAACCCTAACCCTAACCTAACACAAACCGTAACCCTAACCCTAACCCTAACCCTAACCCTAACCCTAACCCTTACCCTAACCCTAACACTAACCCTAACCCCTAACCCTAACCCTAAGCCTAACTCTACCCTAACCCAATCCCTAACCATAACCCTAAACCTAACACTAACCCTAACACTAACTCTAACCCTAACGCAAACTCTAACCCTAACCCTAACCCTAACCCTAAAACTAACCGTAACCCTAACCCTAACCATAACCCTTACCCTAACCCTAACCCAAACCCTAACCCTAACCCTAACCCTAACCCTAACCATAACCATAACCCTAACTCTAACACTTACCCTAACCCCTAACCCTATCCCTACCCTAAACCTAACCCTAACCCAAACCCTAACCCTAACCCTAATGCAACCCTAACCCTAACCCTAAGCCTAAACCTAACCCTAACCCTAACCCTAACCCTAACCCTAACCTAACACAAACCGTAACCGTAACCCTAACCCTAACCCTAACCCTAACCCTTACCCTAACCCTAACCCTAACCCTATCCCCTAACCCTAACCCTAAGCCTAACTCTACCCTAACCCAATCCCTAACCATAACCCTAAACCTAACACTAACCCTAACACTAACTCTAACCCTAACGCAAACTCTAACCCTAACCCTAACCCTAACCCTAAAACTAACCGTAACCCTAACCCTAACCATAACCCTTACCCTAACCCTAACCCAAACCCTAACCCTAACCCTAACGCAACCCTAACCCTAACCCTATGCCTAAACCTAACACTAACACTAACACTAAACCCTATCCCTAACCCTAACACTTACCCTAACCGTAATCCAAACCCTAACCCTAACCCTAACCCAAAACCTAAAGCTAACCCTAACCCTAACATTAACCCTAACATTAAACCCTAACCCTAACCCTAACCCTACCGTAACTCTAACCCTAACCCTTACCCTAACCCTAATCCAAACCCTAAACCTAACTCTAATCGTAACCCTAACCCAAACCGTAACCCTAACCCTAAACCTAAGCCTAACCCTAACCCTAACCCTACCCTAATCCTAACCCTAACGCTTACCCTAACCCTAACACTAACCCTAACCCTAAACCTAATCCTAACACTAAGCGTAACTCTAACCCTAACTGTAACCCTAACCCTAACCGTAACCCTAACCCTAACCCCTAATCCTAACCCTAATCCTAACCCTAACCCTAACCCTAACCCTAACCCTAACCCTAACCCCTAACCCTAACCCTAAGCCTACCTCTACCCTAACCCAAACCCTTACCATAACCCTAATCATAAAACTAACCCTAACACTAACTCTAAACCTAACGCAAACCCTAAACCTAACCCTAACCCTAACCCTAACCGTAACCCTAATCCTAACCCTAACCCTTACCCTAACCCTAACCCAAACCCTAACCCTAACCCTAACCCTAACCCTAACCCAAACCTTAACCCTAACCCTAACACTAACCCTAACCCTTAACCTAACCCTAACCCTTAGTATAACCCTAACCCTAACCCTAACCCTAACCCTAACCCTAACCCTAACCCTAACCCTAAATCTAAGGCTAACCGTAACCCCTAACCCTAACCCTACCACTAACCCTACCCTAAACATAACCCTAACCCTTACCCTAACCCTAACCTGAACCCTAACCCTAACCCTAACCCTAACCCTAAGGCAAACCCTAACACTAAACCTAACACTAACCCTAACCCTAACAGTAAACCTAACTCTAAACCTAACCCTAACCCTAACCAAAATCCCTAACCTTAACACTAACCCAAAACCTAACCCTAACCCTAACCCAAACCCTAACCCGAACCATAACCCTAACCCTAACCCTAACGTAAACCCTAAGCCTAACCCAACCCTAACACTAACCCGAACCCTCATTCTAACTCTAACCCTAACGCAAATCCTAACCGTAACCCTAATCCTAACCCTAACCCTAACCTAACCCAAACGGTAACCCTAACCCTAACCCTAACCCTAACCCTAACCCTTACCCTAACCCTAACCCTAACCCTAACCCTAACCCTAACCCTTACCTTAACCCTAACGCAAACACTAACCCTAACCCTAATCCTAACCCTAACACTAACTCTAACACTTACCCTAACCCCTAACCCTAACCCTAACCCTAACCCTACCCTAAACCTAACCCTAACCCAAACCCTAACCCTAACCCTAACGCAACCCTAACCCTAACCCTAAGCCTAAACCTAACACTATCACTAAACCCTAACCCTAACCCTAACACTTACCCTAACCGTAATCCAAACCCTAACCCTAACCCTAACCCAAACCCTAACCCTAACCCTAACATTAACCCTAACCCTAAACCCTAACCCTAACCCTAACCCTACCGTAACTCTAACCCTAACCCTAACCCTAACCCTTACCCTAACCCTAATCCAAACCCAAAACCTAACCCTAACCGTAACCCTAACCCAAACCGTAACCCTAACCCTAACCCTAACCCTAAGCCTAACCCTAACCCTAACCCTACCCTAACCTAAACCTAATGCTTACCCTAACCCTAACCCTAACCCTAACCCTAACACTAACTCTAACCCTAACACAAACCCTAACCCTAACCCTAACCCTAAACCTAACCCTAACTAACCGTAACCCTAACCCTAACCGTAACCCTAACCCTAACCCTAACCTGACCCTTACCCTAACCCTAACACTAACCCTAACCCTAAACTGAACCCTAACTCTAACCCTGACCCTAACGCAAACCCTAACCCAAACCCTAACCCTAACACTAACCCTAACCCTAACACTAACCTTAAACCTCACCCTAACCCTAACCCTAACTCTAACCCTAACTCTAACCCTACCCTAACCCTAACCAAAACCCTATAGCTAACCCTAACCCTAACCCAAATCCTAACCCTATCCCTAACCCTAAATCTAAGGCACCGTAACCCCTAACCCTAACCCTAACCCTAACCCTACCCTAACCATAACCCTAACCCTTACCCTAACCCTAACCCTAACCTGAACCCTAACCCTAACCCTAACCCTAAGGCAAACCCTAACACTAAACCTAACACTAACCCTAACCCTAACAGTAAACCTAAATCTAAACCTAACCCTAACCCTAACCCAAATCCCTAACCTTAACACTAACCCAAAACCTAACCCTAACCCTAACCCTAACCCTAACCATAACCTTAACCCTAACCCTAACGTAAACCCTAAGCCTAACCCAACCCTAACACTAACCCTAACTCTAATTCTAACTCTAACCCTAACGCAAACCATAACCCTAACCCTAACCCTAACCCTAACCCTAACCTAACCCAAACCGTAACCCTAACCCTAACCCTAACCCTAACCCTAACCCTAACCCTAACCCTTACCCTAACCCTAACACTAACCCTAACCCCTAACCCTAACCCTAAGCCTAACTCTACCCTAACCCAATCCCTAACCCTAACCCTAATCCTAACACTAAGCGTAACTCTAACCCTAACTGTAACTCTAACCCTAACCGTAACAATAACCCTAACCCCTAATCCTAACCCTAATCCTAACACTAACCCTAACCCTAACACTAACCCTAACCCCTAACCCTAACCCTAAGCCTAACTCTACCCTAACCCAAACCCTTCCCATAACCCTAACCCTAAAACTAACCCTAACACTAACTCTAACCCTAACGCAAACCCTAAACCTAACACTAACCCTAACCCTAACCGTAATCCTAACCCTAACCCTAACCCTTACCCTAACCCTAACCAAAACCCTAACCCTAACCCTAACCCTAACACAAACCTTAACCCTAACCCTAACCTTAACCATAACCCTTACCCTATCCCTAACACTTACCATAACCCTAACCCTAACCCTAACCCTAAACCCTAACCCTAACCCTAAATCTAAGGCTAACCGTAACACCTAACCCTAACCCTAACCCTAACCCTAACCCTAACCCTAACCTGAACCCTAACCATAACCTTAACCCTAACCCTAACCCTAACGTAAACCCTAAGCCTAACCCAACCCTAACCCTAACCCTAACCCTAATTCTAACTCTAACCCTAACACTAACCCTAACCCAAATCCTAACACTAACCCTAACCCTAACCATAACCCTAACCCTAACCCTAACCGTAACCCTAACCCTAACCCCTAAACCTAACCCTAATCCTAACCCTAACCCTAACCGGAACACTAACCCTAACCCCTAACCCTAACCCTAAGCCTAACTCTACCCTAACCCAAACCCTTACCATAACCCTAACCCTAACACTAACCCTAACACTAACTCTAACCCTAACGCAAACCCTACACCTAACCCTAACCCTAACCCTAACCCTAACAGTAACCCTAACCCTAACCCTAACCCTAACCCTAACCCTAACCCTAACCCTAACACTTACCCTAACCCTAACCCTAACCCTATCCCTAATCCTAACCCTAACCCTATCCCTAACCCTCACCAAAACCCTAAACCTAACCCTAACCCTAACCCTAAACATAACCCTAAACCTAAACCCTAACTGTAACCCTAACGCTACCGTAACCCTAACCCTAACCCTAACCCTTACCATAACCCTAACCCTAACCCTAACCCTAACCCTCACCCTAAACCCTAACCCGAACTCTAACCCTAACACTAAATCTAAGGCTAACCGTAACCCCTAACCCTAACCCTAACCCTAACCCTACCCTAACCATAACCCTAACCCTTACCCTAACCCTAACCCTAACCTGAACCCTAACCCTAACCCTAACCCTAACCCTAAGGCAAACCCTAACACTAAACCTAACACTAACCCTAACCCTAACAGTAAACCTAACTCTAAACCTAACCCTAACCCTAACCGAATTCCCTAACCTTAACACTAACCCAAAACCTAACCCTAACCCTATCACAAACCCTAACCCTAACCATAACCCTAACCCTAACCCTAACACTAACACTAACACTAAACCCTAAACCTAACTCTAAACCTAACCCAAACCCTTACCCTAACCGTAATCCAAACCCTAACCCTAATCCTAACCTTAACCCTAACTCAAACCCTAAACCTAACCCTAACACTAACCCTAACCATAACCCTTACCCTAAACCCTAACCGTAACCCTAACCCTACCGTAACCCTAATCCTAACCCTAACCCTTACCATAACCCTAACCCTAACCCTAACCCTAACCCTAAACCCTAACCCTAACCCTAACTCTAACCCTAAGCCTAACTCTAAAAGGAAGAGGAACACTGTTCTAAATTCTTTTTTTTAACCCTAACCCTAACCCTAACCCAACCCTATACCTAACCCTAACCCTAACACTAATCCTAACCTTAAACCTAACCCTAACCCTAACCCCTAACCCTAACACAAACCCTAAGCCTAACCCTAATCCTAACCCTAAACCTTACCCTAACCCTAACCCAAATCCTAACCCTAACCCTAACCCTAAGCCTAACACAAATCCTAACCCTAACCCTAACCCTAACCCTAAACCCTAACCCTAACCCTAACCCTAACCTAACCCTAACCCTAACCCTAACCCTAACCCTAAACTGAACCCTAACCCTAACCCTAACCCTAACCCTAACGCAAACCCTAACCCAAACCCTAACCCTAACACTAACCCTAACCCTAACACTAACCTTAAACCTCACCCTAACCCTAACCCTAACCCTAACCCTAACTCTATCCCTAACCCTAACCCTTACCCTAACCCTAAACCAAACCCTATAGCTAACCCTAACCATAACCCTAATCCAAATCCTAACCCTAACCCTAAATCTAAGGCTAACCGTAACACCTAACCCTAACCCTAACCCTAACCCTACCCTAACCATAACCCTAACCCTAACCCTAACCCTAACCCTAACCCTAACCCTAACCCTAACCCTAACCTGAACCCTAACCCTAACCCTAACCCTAACCCTAACCCTAAGGCAAACCCTAACACTAAACCTAACACTAACCCTAATCCTAACAGTAAACCTCACTCTAAACCTAACCCTTACCCTAACCCAAATCCCTAACCTTAACACTAACCCAAAACCTAACCCTAACCCTAACCCTAACCATAACACTAAACCTAACCCTAACGTAAACCCTAAGCCTAACCCAACCCTAACCCTAACCCTAATTCTAACTCTAACCCTAACGCAAAACCTAACCCTAACCCTAACGCTAACCCTAACCCTAACCCAAACAATAACCATAACCCTAACCCTAACCCTAACCCAAACCCTAACCTGAACCCTAACCATAACCTTAACCCTAACCCTAACCCTAACGTAAACCCTAAGCCTAACCCAACCCTAACCCTAACCCTAACCCTAATTCTAACTCTAACCCTAATACTAACCCTAACCCAAATCCTAACACTAACCCTAACCCTAACCATAACCTTAACCCTAACCCTAACCCTAACCCTAACCCTAACTCTAACCCTAACCCTAACACAAACCCTAACCCTAACCCTAACCCTAATCCTAACCCTAACCCTAACCCTAACTAACCGTAACCCTAACCCTAACCCTAACCCTAACCCTAACCCTAAACCTAACCTGACCCTAACCCTAACCCTAACCCTAACCCTAAACCTAACCTGACCCTAACCCTAACCCTAACCCTAACCCTAAACTGAACCCTTAACCTAACCCTAACCCTAAGCCTAACGCAAACCCTAACCCAAACCCTAACCCTAACACTAACCCTAACCCTAACACTAACCTTAAACCTCACCCTAACCCTAACCCTAACCCTAACTCTAACCCTAACCCTAACCCTTACCCTAACCCTAATCCAAACCCTATAGCTAACCCAAACCCTAACCCTAACCCAAATCCTAACCCTAACCCTAACCCTAAATCTAAGGCTAACTGTAACCCCTAACCCTAACCCTAACCCTAACCCTACCCTAACCATAACCCTAACCCTTACCTTAACCATAACCCTAAACTCAACCCTAACCCTAACCCTAACCCTAACCCTAACCCTAACCCTAAGGCAAACCCTAACACTAAACCTAACACTAACCCTAACCCTAACAGTAAACCTAACTCTAAACCTAACCCTAACCCTAACCCAAATCCCTAACCTTAACACTAACCCAAAACCTAACCCTAACCCTAACCCTAACCCTAACCCTAGCCCTAACCATAACCTTAACCCTAACGTAAACCCTAAGCCTAACCCAACCCTAACACAAACCTAACCCTAATTCTACCTCTAACCCTAACGCAAACCCTAACCGTAACCCTAACCCTAACCCTAACCTAACCCAAACCGTAACCCTAAACCTAACCCTAACCCTTACCGTAACCCTAACCCTAACACTAACCCTTACCCTAACGCTAACACTAACCCTAACCCCTAACCCTAACCCTAAGCCTAACTCTACCCTAACCCAATCCCTAACCATAACACTAACCCTAACACTAACCCTAACACTAACTCTAACCCTAACGCAAACCCTAACCCTAACCCTAACCCTAACCGTAAACCTAACCCTAACCGTAACCCTAACCCTAACCCTTACCCTAACCCTAACCCAAACCCTAACCCTAACCCTAACCCTAACCCTAACCCTAACTCTAACACTTACCTTAACACCTAACCCTAACCCTAACCCTACCCTAAACCTAACCCTAACCCTAACCCTAAAGCAACACTAACGCTAACCCTAAGCCTAAACCTAACACTAACACTAAACCCTAACCCTAACCCTAACACTTACCCCAACCGTAATCCAAACCCTAACCCTAACCCTAACCCAAACCCTAAAGCTAACCCTAACCCTAACATTAACCCTAACCCTAAACCCTAACCCTAACCCTAATCCTACCGTAACTCTAACCCTAACCCTTACCCTAACCCTAATCCAAACCCTAAACCTAACCCTAACCGTAACCCTAACCCAAACCGTAACCCTAACCCTACCCTAACCCTAACCCTAACCCTACCCTAATCCTAACCCTAACGCTTACCCTAACCCTAACACTAGCCCTAACCCTAACCCTAACCCTAACACTAAGCGTAACTCGAACCCTAATTTTAACCCTAACCCTAACCGTAACCCTAACCCTAACCCCTAATCCTAACCCTAATCCTAACCCTAACCCTATCCCTAACACTAACCCTAACCCCTAACCCTAACCCTAATACTAACTCTACCCTAACCCAAACCCTTACCATAACCCTAACCCTAACACTAACCCTAACACTAACTCTAACCCTAACGCAAATCCTAAACCTAACCCTAACCCTAAAACTAACAGTAACCCTAACCCTAACCCTAACCCTTACCCTAACTCTAACCCAAACCCTAACCCTAACCCTACCCCTAACCCTAACCCAAACCTTAATCCTAACCCTAACCCTAACCCTAACCCTAACCCTAAGCCTAACTCTACCCTAACCCAAACCCTAACCATAACCCTAACCCTAACACTAACCCTAACCCTAACCCTAACCCCCTAACCCTAACCCTAACCCTAACCCTCACCAAAACCCTAAACCTAACCATAACCCTAACCCTAAACATAACCCTAAACCTAAACCCTAACCGTAACCCTAACCCTACCGTAACCCTAACCCTAACCCTAATCCCAAACCCTAACCCTAACCATAACCCTAACCCTAACCCTAACGTAAACCCTAAGCCTAACCCAACCCTAACACTAACCCTAACCCTAATTCTAACTCTAACCCTAACGCAAATCCTAACCCTAACCCTAACCCTAAACCTAACCCTAACCTAACCCAAACCGTAACCCTAACCCTAACCCTAACCCTAACCCTTACCCTAACCCTAACACAAACCCTAACCCCTAACCCTAACCCTAAGCCTAACTCTACCCTAACCCAATCCCTAACCATAACCCTAACCCTAACACTAACCCTAACACTAACTCTAACCCTAACGCAAACCCTAACCCTAATCCTAACCCTAACCCTAACCATAACCCTAACCCTAACCCTAACCCTAACCCTAACCCTAACCCTTACCCTAACCCTAACGCAAACACTAACCCTAACCCTACCCTAACCCTAACCCTAACTCTTACACTTACCCTAACCCCTAACCCTAACCCTAACCCTAACCCTACCCTAAACCTAACCCTAACCCAAACCCTAACCCTAACCCTAACGCAACCCTAACCCTAACCCTAAGCCTAAACCTAACACTAACACTAAACCCTAACCCTAACCCTAACACTTACCCTAACCGTAATCCAAACCCTAACCCTAACCCTAACCCAAACCCTAACCCTAACCCTAACCCTAACATTAACCCTAACCCTAAACCCTAACCCTAACCCTAACCCTACCGTAACTCTAACCCTAAACCTAACCCTTACCCTAACCCTAATCCAAACCCAAAACCTAACCCTAACCGTAACCCTAACCCAAACCGTAACCCTAACCCTAACCCTAACCCTAAGCCTAACCCTAACCCTACCCTAATCCTAACCCTAACGCTTACCCTAACACTAACCCTAACACTAACACTAACTCTAACCCTAACACAAACCCTAACCCTAACCCTAACCCTAACCCTAACTAACCATAACCCTAACCCTAACCCTAACCCTAACCCTAACCCAAATCCCTAACCTTAACACTAACCCAAAACCTAACCCTAACCCAAACCCTAACCCTAACCATAACCTTAACCCTAACACTAACGTAAACCCTAAGCCTAACCCAACCCTAACACTAACCCTAACCCTAATTCTAATTCTAACCCTCACGCAAACCATAACCCTAACCCTAACCCTAACCCTAACCCTAACCTAACACAAACCGTAACCCTAACCCTAACCCTAACCCTAACCCTAACCCTAACCCTTACCCTAACCCTAACACTAACCCTAACCCCTAACCCTAACCCTAAGCCTAACTCTACCCTAACCCAATCCCTAACCATAACCCTAAACCTAACACTAACCCTAACACTAACTCTAACCCTAACGCAAACTCTAACCCTAACCCTAACCCTAACCCTAAAACTAACCGTAACCCTAACCCTAACCATAACCCTTACCCTAACCCTAACCCAAACCCTAACCCTAACCCTAACCCTAACCCTAACCATAACCATAACCCTAACTCTAACACTTACCCTAACCCCTAACCCTATCCCTACCCTAAACCTAACCCTAACCCAAACCCTAACCCTAACCCTAATGCAACCCTAACCCTAACCCTAAGCCTAAACCTAACCCTAACCCTAACCCTAACCCTAACCCTAACCCTAACCTAACACAAACCGTAACCGTAACCCTAACCCTAACCCTAACCCTAACCCTTACCCTAACCCTAACCCTAACCCTATCCCCTAACCCTAACCCTAAGCCTAACTCTACCCTAACCCAATCCCTAACCATAACCCTAAACCTAACACTAACCCTAACACTAACTCTAACCCTAACGCAAACTCTAACCCTAACCCTAACCCTAACCCTAAAACTAACCGTAACCCTAACCCTAACCATAACCCTTACCCTAACCCTAACCCAAACCCTAACCCTAACCCTAACGCAACCCTAACCCTAACCCTATGCCTAAAGATAACACTAACACTAACACTAAACCCTATCCCTAACCCTAACACTTACCCTAACCGTAATCCAAACCCTAACCCTAACCCTAACCCAAAACCTAAAGCTAACCCTAACCCTAACATTAACCCTAACATTAAACCCTAACCCTAACCCTAACCCTACCGTAACTCTAACCCTAACCCTTACCCTAACCCTAATCCAAACCCTAAACCTAACCCTAACCGTAACCCTAACCCAAACCGTAACCCTAACCCTAAACCTAAGCCTAACCCTAACCCTAACCCTACCCTAATCCTAACCCTAACGCTTACCCTAACCCTAACACTAACCCTAACCCTAAACCTAATCCTAACACTAAGCGTAACTCTAACCCTAACTGTAACCCTAACCCTAACCGTAACCCTAACCCTAACCCCTAATCCTAACCCTAATCCTAACCCTAACCCTAACCCTAACCCTAACCCTAACCCCTAACCCTAACCCTAAGCCTACCTCTACCCTAACCCAAACCCTTACCATAACCCTAATCCTAAAACTAACCCTAACACTAACTCTAAACCTAACGCAAACCCTAAACCTAACCCTAACCCTAACCCTAACCGTAACCCTAATCCTAACCCTAACCCTTACCCTAACCCTAACCCAAACCCTAACCCTAACCCTAACCCTAACCCTAACCCAAACCTTAACCCTAACCCTAACACTAACCCTAACCCTTAACCTAACCCTAACCCTTAGTATAACCCTAACCCTAACCCTAACCCTAACCCTAACCCTAACCCTAACCCTAACCCTAAATCTAAGGCTAACCGTAACCCCTAACCCTAACCCTACCACTAACCCTACCCTAAACATAACCCTAACCCTTACCCTAACCCTAACCTGAACCCTAACCCTAACCCTAACCCTAACCCTAAGGCAAACCCTAACACTAAACCTAACACTAACCCTAACCCTAACAGTAAACCTAACTCTAAACCTAACCCTAACCCTAACCAAAATCCCTAACCTTAACACTAACCCAAAACCTAACCCTAACCCTAACCCAAACCCTAACCCGAACCATAACCCTAACCCTAACCCTAACGTAAACCCTAAGCCTAACCCAACCCTAACACTAACCCGAACCCTCATTCTAACTCTAACCCTAACGCAAATCCTAACCGTGACCCTAATCCTAACCCTAACCCTAACCTAACCCAAACCGTAACCCTAACCCTAACCCTAACCCTAACCCTAACCCTTACCCTAACCCTAACCCTAACCCTAACCCTAACCCTAACCCTAACCCTTACCTTAACCCTAACGCAAACACTAACCCTAACCCTAATCCTAACCCTAACACTAACTCTAACACTTACCCTAACCCCTAACCCTAACCCTAACCCTAACCCTACCCTAAACCTAACCCTAATCCAAACCCTAACCCTAACCCTAACGCAACCCTAACCCTAACCCTAAGCCTAAACCTAACACTATCACTAAACCCTAACCCTAACCCTAACACTTACCCTAACCGTAATCCAAACCCTAACCCTAACCCTAACCCAAACCCTAACCCTAACCCTAACATTAACTCTAACCCTAAACCCTAACCCTAACCCTAACCCTACCGTAACTCTAACCCTAACCCTAACCCTAACACTTACCCTAACCCTAATCCAAACCCAAAACCTAACCCTAACCGTAACCCTAACCCAAACCGTAACCCTAACCCTAACCCTAACCCTAAGCCTAACCCTAACCCTAACCCTACCCTAATCCTAAACCTAATGCTTACCCTAACCCTAACCCTAACCCTAACCCTAACACTAACTCTAACCCTAACACAAACCCTAACCCTAACCCTAACCCTAAACCTAACCCTAACTAACCGTAACCCTAACGCTAACCGTAACCCTAACCCTAACCCTAACCTGACCCTTACCCTAACCCTAACACTAACCCTAACCCTAAACTGAACCCTAACTCTAACCCTGACCCTAACGCAAACCCTAACCCAAACCCTAACCCTAACACTAACCCTAACCCTAACACTAACCTTAAACCTCACCCTAACCCTAACCCTAACTCTAACCCTAACTCTAACCCTACCCTAACCCTAACCAAAACCCTATAGCTAACCCTAACCCTAACCCAAATCCTAACCCTATCCCTAACCCTAAATCTAAGGCACCGTAACCCCTAACCCTAACCCTAACCCTAACCCTACCCTAACCATAACCCTAACCCTTACCCTAACCCTAACCCTAACCTGAACCCTAACCCTAACCCTAACCCTAAGGCAAACCCTAACACTAAACCTAACACTAACCCTAACCCTAACAGTAAACCTAAATCTAAACCTAACCCTAACCCTAACCCAAATCCCTAACCTTAACACTAACCCAAAACCTAACCCTAACCCTAACCCTAACCCTAACCATAACCTTAACCCTAACCCTAACGTAAACCCTAAGCCTAACCCAACCCTAACACTAACCCTAACTCTAATTCTAACTCTAACCCTAACGCAAACCATAACCCTAACCCTAACCCTAACCCTAACCCTAACCTAACCCAAACCGTAACCCTAACCCTAACCCTAACCCTAACCCTAACCCTAACCCTCACCCTAACCCTTACCCTAACCCTAACACTAACCCTAACCCCTAACCCTAACCCTAAGCCTAACTCTGCCCTAACCCAATCCCTAACCCTAACCCTAATCCTAACACTAAGCGTAACTCTAACCCTAACTGTAACTCTAACCCTAACCGTAACAATAACCCTAACCCCTAATCCTAACCCTAATCCTAACACTAACCCTAACCCTAACACTAACCCTAACCCCTAACCCTAACCCTAAGCCTAACTCTACCCTAACCCAAACCCTTCCCATAACCCTAACCCTAAAACTAACCCTAACACTAACTCTAACCCTAACGCAAACCCTAAACCTAACACTAACCCTAACCCTAACCGTAATCCTAACCCTAACCCTAACCCTTACCCTAACCCTAACCAAAACCCTAACCCTAACCCTAACCCTAACACAAACCTTAACCCTAACCCTAACCTTAACCATAACCCTTACCCTATCCCTAACACTTACCATAACCCTAACCCTAACCCTAACCCTAAACCCTAACCCTAACCCTAAATCTAAGGCTAACCGTAACACCTAACCCTAACCCTAACCCTAACCCTAACCCTAACCTGAACCCTAACCATAACCTTAACCCTAACCCTAACCCTAACGTAAACCCTAAGCCTAACCCAACCCTAACCCTAACCCTAACCCTAATTCTAACTCTAACCCTAACACTAACCCTAACCCAAATCCTAACACTAACCCTAACCCTAACCATAACCCTAACCCTAACCCTAACCGTAACCCTAACCCCTAAACCTAACCCTAATCCTAAGCCTAACCCTAACCGGAACACTAACCCTAACCCCTAACCCTAACCCTAAGCCTAACTCTACCCTAACCCAAACCCTTACCATAACCCTAACCCTAACACTAACCCTAACACTAACTCTAACCCTAACGCAAACCCTACACCTAACCCTAACCCTAACCCTAACCCTAACAGTAACCCTAACCCTAACCCTAACCCTAACCCTAACCCTAACCCTAACCCTAACACTTACCCTAACCCTAACCCTAACCCTATCCCTAATCCTAACCCTAACCCTATCCCTAACCCTCACCAAAACCCTAAACCTAACCCTAACGTAAACCCTAAGCCTAACCTAACCCTAACACTAACCCTAACCCTAATTCTAACTCTAACCCTAACGCAAATCCTAACCGTAACCCTAATCCTAACCCTAACCCTAACCTAACCCAAACCGTAACCCTAACCCTAACCCTACCCCTAACCCTTACCCTAACCCTAACCCTAACCCTAACCCTAACCCTAACCCTAACCCTTACCCTAACCCTAACGCAAACACTAACCCTAACCCTAACCCTAACCCTAACCCTAACTCTAACACTTACCCTAACCCCTAACCCTAACCCTAACCCTACCCTAAACCTAACCCTAACCCAAACCCTAACCCTAACCCTAACGCAACCCTAACCCTAACCCTAAGCTTAAACCTAACACTATCACTAAACCCGAACCCTAACCCTAACACTTACCCTAACCGTAATCCAAACCCTAACCCTAACCCTAACCCAAACCCTAACCCTAACCCTAACATTAACCCTAACCCTAAACCCTAACCCTAACCCTAACCCTACCGTAACTCTAACCCTAACCCTAACCCTTACCCTAACCCTAATCCAAACCCAAAATCTAACCCTAACTGTAACCCTAACCCAAACCGTAACCCTAACCCTAACCCTAACCCTAACCCTAACCCTAAGCCTAACCCTAACCCTAACCCTACCCTTATCCTAAACCTAACGCTTACCCTAACCCTAACCCTAACCCTAACCCTAACACTAACTCTAACCCTAACACAAACCCAAACCCTAACCCTAAACCTAACCCTAACTAACCGTAACCCTAACCCTAACCGTAACCCTAACCCTAACCCTAACCCTAATCTGACCCTTACCCTAACCCTAAAACTAACCCTAACCCTAAACTGAACCCTAACTCTAACCCTGACTCTAACGCAAACCCTAACCCAAACCCTAACCCTAACACTAACCCTAACCCTAACACTAACCTTAAACCTCACCCTAACCCTAAACCTAACTCTAACCCTAACTCTAACCCTTACCCTAACCCTAACCAAAACCCTATAGCTAACCCTAACCCTAACCCAAATCCTAACCCTATCCCTAACCCTAAATCTAAGGCACCGTAACCCCTAACCCTAACCCTAACCCTAACCCTACCCTAACCATAACCCTAACCCTTACCCTAACCCTAACCCTAACCTGAACCCTAACCCTAACCCTAACCCTAAGGCAAACCCTAACACTAAACCTAACACTAACTCTAACCCTAACAGTAAACCTAAATCTAAACCTAACCCTAACCCTAACCCAAATCCCTAACCTTAACACTAACCCAAAACCTAACCCTAACCCTAACCCTAACCCTAACCATAACCTTAAGCCTAACCCTAACGTAAACCCTAAGCCTAACCCAAACCGTAACCCTAACCCTAACCCTAACCCTAACCCTAACCCTTACCCTAACCCTAACACTAACCCTAACCCCTAACCCTAACCCTAAGCCTAACTCTACCCTAACCCAATCCCTAACCCTAACCCTAATCCTAACACTAAGCGTAACTCTAACCCTAACTGTAACTCTAACCCTAACAGTAACCCAAACCCTAACCCCTAATCCTAACCCTAATCCTAACACTAACCCTAACCCTAACACTAACCCTAACCCCTAACCCTAACCTTAAGCCTAACTCTACCCTAACCCAAACCCTTCCCATAACCCTAACCCTAAAACTAACCCTAACACTAACTCTAACCCTAACGCAAACCCTAAACCTAACCCTAACCCTAACCCTAACCGTAATCCTAACCCTAACCCTAACCCTTACCCTAACCCTAACCAAAACCCTAACCCTAACCCTAACCCTAACACAAACGTTAACCCTAACCCTAACCTTAACCCTAACCCTTACCCTATCCCTAACCCTTACCATAACCCTATCCCTAACCCTAACCCTAAACCCTAACCCTAACCCTAAATCTAAGGCTAACCGTAACACCTAACCCTAACCCTAACCCTAACCCTACCCTAACCATAACCCTAACCCTTACCCTAACCCTAACCCTAACCTGAACCCTAACCCTAACCCTAACCCTAACCCTAACCCTAACCCTAAGGCAAACCCTAACACTAAACCAAACACTAACCCTAACCCTAACAGTAAACCTAACTCTAAACCTAACCCTAACCCTAACCCAAATCCCGAACCTTAACACTAACCCAAAACCTAACCCTAACCCTAACCCTAACCCTAACACTAACCCTAAACCCTAACCCTAACCCTAAGCCTAACTCTACCCTAACCCAATCCCTAACCATTACCCTAACCCTAACACTAACCCTAACCCTAACACTAACCTTAAACCTCACCCTAACCCTAACCCTAACTCTAACCCTAACTCTAATTCTTACCCTAACCCTAACCAAAACCCTATAGCTAACCCTAACCCTAACCCAAATCCTAACCCTATCCCTAACCCTAAATCTAAGGCACCGTAACCCCTAACCCTAACCCTAACCCTAACCGTAACCGTAACCCTAACCCTAACCCTTACCCTAACCCTAACCCAAACCCTAAACCTAACCCTAACCCTAACACTTACCCTAACCCTAACACTAACCCTAACCCCTAACTCTAACCCTAAGCCTAACTCTACCCTAACCCAATCCCTAACCATAACCCTAACCCTAACACTAACCCTAACACTAACTCTAACCCTAACGCAAACCCTAACCCTAACCCTAACCCTAACCCTAACCGTAACCCTAACCCTAACCCTAACCCTAACCCTTACCCTAACCCTAACCCAAACCCTAACCCTAAGCCTAACTCTACCCTAACCCAATCCCTAACCCTAACCCTAACTCTAACACTTACCCTAACCCCTAACCCTAATCCTAACCGTAACCCTAACCTAAACCTAACCCTAACCCAAACCCTAACCCTAACCCTAACGCAACCCTAACCCTAACCCTAAGCCTAAACCGAACACTAACACTAAACCCTAACCCTAACCCTAACACTTACCCTAACCGTAATCCAAACCCTAACCCTAACCCTAACCCAAACCTTAACCCTAACCCTAACCCTAACCCTAACTCTAACACTTACCGTAACCCCTAAACCAAACCTTAACCCTAACCCAATCCCTAAACCTAACCCTAACACTAACCCTAACGCAAACCCTAACCCAATCCCTAAACCTAACCCTAACCCTAACCCTAACGCAAACCCTAACCCTAACCCTAAGACTAAACCCTAAACCTAACCCTAACCCTAACCCAGACCTTACCCTAACCGTAATCCAAACCCTAACCCTAACCCTAACCCAAATCCTAAACCTAACCCTAACCCTAACCCTAACATTAACCCTAACCCTAAACCCTAAACCTAACCCTACCGTAACCCTAAACCTAACCCTAACCCTTACCCTAACCCCAATCCAAACCCTAAACCTAACCCTAACTGTAACCCTAACCCAATCCGTAAGCCTAACCCTAACCCTAACCCTAAGCCTTAGCCTAACCCTAACCCTACCCTAATCCTAACCCTAACCCTTACCCTAACCCTAACACTAACCATAACCCTAACCCTAACCCTTACACTAAGCGTAACCCTAACCCTAACTGTAACCCTAACCCTAACCGTAACCCTAACCCTAACCCTAACCGTAACCCTAACCCTAACACTAACCCTAACCCCTAACCCTAAACCTAAGCCTAACCCTACCCTAACCCTAACCCTAACAATAACCCTAACCCTAACACTAACCCTAACCCTAACTCTAACCCTAACGCAAACCCTAACCCTAACCCTAACCGCAACCCTAACACTAACCCTAACCCTTACCCTAACCCTAACCCAAACCCTAACCCTAACCCTAAGCTTAACCCTAACCCTAACACTACCCTAACCCTAACCCTAAACCTTACCCTAACCCTAACCCAAACCCTAACCCTAACCCTAACCCTAAACCTAACCCTAACCCAAACCTTAACCCTAACCCTATCCCTAACCCTAACCCTAACTCTAACACTAACCCTAACCCCTAATCCTAACCCTAACCCTAACCCTAACCTAACCCTAACCCTAACCCAAACCCTAACCCTAACCCTAACCTTAACACTAAACCAAACCCTATCCCTAACCCTAACCCTAACACTAAACCCTAATCCTAACCATAACCCTAACCCAAACCCTTACCCTAACCGTAATCCATACCCTAACCCTAAACCTAACCCAAACCCTAAACCTAACCCTAAACCTAACACTAACCCTAACACTAACACTAACACTAAACCCTAAACCTAACTCTAAACCTAACCCTAACACTTACCCTAACCGTAATCCAAACCCTAACCCTAATACTAACCCTAACCCTAACTCAAACCCTAAACCTAACCCTTACACTAACCCTAACCATAACCCTAACCCTAAACCCTAACCGTAACCCTAACCCTACCGTAACCCTAATCCTAACCCTAACCCTTACCATAACCCTAACCCTAACCCTAACCCTAAACCCTAACCTTAACCCTAACCCTAACCCTAATCCTAACTCTAAAAGAAAGAGGAACACTGTTCTAAATTCTTTTTTTTAACCCTAACCCTAACCCTAACCCTACCCTAAACCTAACCCTAACCCTAACCCTTACCCTAACCCTAAACCAAACCCTAACCCTAACCCTAACCCTAACCCTAACCCTAACATTAACCTTAACCCTAATCCTAACCCTAACCCTAACACTAACAGTAAACCTAACACTAACCCTATACCCTAACCCTAACGCTAACCCTAACCCTAACCCTAAGCCTAACACAAATCCTAACCCTAACCCTAACCCTAAACCCTAACCCTAACCCTAACCTAACCCTAACCCTAACCCTAACACTAACCCTACCCTAACCCTAACCATAACCCTAACCGTAACCCTAAGCTGAACCCTAACCCTAACCCTAACCCTAACCCTAAGGCAAACCCTAACAATAAACCTAACACTAACCCTAATCCTAACAGTAAACCTAACTCTAAACCTAACCCTAACCCTAACCCAAATCCCTAACCTTAACACTAACCCAAAACCTAACCCTAACCCTAACCCTAACCATAACCCTAACCCTAACCCTAACGTAAACCCTAAGCCTAACCCAACCCTAACACTAACCCTAACCCTAATTCTAACTCTAACCAAACGCAAACCCTAACCCTAACCCTAACGCTAACCCTAAACCTAACCTTAACCCTAACCCTAACCCTAACCCTAACCCTAACCCTAACCCTAACACTAACCCTAATCCCTAACCCGAACCCTAAGCCTAACTCTACCCTAACCCAAACCCTAACCATAACCCTAACCCTAACCCTAACCCTAACCCTAACCTGAACCCTAACCCTAATCCTAACCCTAACCCTAAGGCAAACCCTAACACTAAACCTAACACTAACCCTAATCCTAAAAGTAAACCTAACTCTAAACCTAACCCTAAACCTAACCCAAATCCCTAACCTTAACACTAACCCAAAACCTAACCCTAACCCTAACCCTAACCCTAACCCTAACCCTACCCTAACCCAAACCCTAACCCCAACCCAAACCCTAAACCTAACCCTAACCCTAACCCTAACGCAAACCCTAACCCTAACACTAAACCCTAAACCTAACCCTAACCCGAACCCAAACCCTTACCCTAACCCTAACCCAAACCCAAACCCTAACCCTAACCCTAAACCTAACCCAAACCGTAACCCTAACCCTCACCCTAACCCTAACCCTAACCCTAAACCCTAACCCTAACCCTAACCCTAACTGTTACCCTAACCCTAACCATAAACCTAACCCTAACCCTAACGCTAACCCTAACCCCTAACCCTAACCATAACCCTAACCCTACTCTAACCCAAACCCTAAACCTAACCCTAACCCTAACACTAATCCTAACCCTAAACCTAACCCTAAACCTAACCCCTAACCCTAACCCTAACCCTAACGCAAACCCTAACTCTAACCCTAACCCTAACCCTAACCCTAACCCTAACCCTAACCCTAACCCTAACCCTAACCCTAACCCTTACCCTAACCCTAACCCAAACCCTATAGCTAACCCTAACCCTAACCCTAACCCAAATCCTAACCCTAACCCTAACCCTAAATCTAAGGCTAACCCTAACCCCTAACCCTAAACCTAACCCTAACCCTAACCCTAAACCAAACCTTAACCCTAAACTGAACCCTAACCCTAACCCTAACCCTAACCCTAACGCAACCCTAACCCTAACCCTAAGCCTAAACCTAACACTAACACTAAACCCTAACCCTAACACTAACACTTACCCTAACCGTAATCCAAACCCTAACCCTAACCCTAACCCAAACCCTAAAGCTAACCCTAACCCTAACATTAACCCTAACCCTAAACCCTAACCCTAACCCTAACCCTAACGTAACTCTAACCCTAACCCTAACCCTTACCCTAACCCTAATCCAAACCCTAAACCTAACCCTAACCGTAACCCTAACCCAAACCGTAACCCTAACCCTAACCCTAAGCCTAACCCTAACCCTAACCCTACCCTAATCCTAACCCTAACGCTTACCCTAACCCTAACACTAACCCTAACCCTAACCGTAATCCTAACTCTAATCCTAACCCTTACCCTAACCCTAACCCAAACCCTAACCCTAACCCTAAACCTTACCCTAACCCTAACCCTAACCCTACCCTAATCCTAACCCTAACGCTTACCCTAACCTTCACCCTAACCCTAACCTTAACCCTAACCCTTACCCTAACCCTAACCCTTACCATAACCCTAACCCTAAACCCTAACCCTAACCCTAAATCTAAGGCTAACCGTAACACCTAACCCTAACCCTAACCCTAACCCTACCCTAACCATAACCCTAACCCTTACCCTAACCCTAACCCTAACGTGAACCCTAACCCTAACCCTAACCCTAACCCTAAGGCAAACCCTAACACTAAATCAAACACTAACCCTAACCCTAACAGTAAACCTAACTCTAAACCTAACCCTAACCCTAACCCAAATCCCTAACCTTAACACTAACCCAAAACCTAACCCTAACCCTAACCCTAACCCTAACCCTAACCCTAACACTAACCCTAACCCCTAACCCTAACCCTAATCCTAACTCTACCCTAACCCAATCCCTAACCATTACCCTAACCCTAACACTAACCCTAACACTAAATCAAACCCTAACGCAAACCCTAACCCTAACGCAAACTCTAACCCTAACCCTAACCCTAACCGTAACCGTATCCCTAACCCTAACCCTTACCAAACCCTAACCCAAACCCTAACCCTAACCCTAACACTTACCCTAACCCTAACACTAACCCTAACCCCTAACCCTAACCCTAAGCCTAAGTCTACCCTAACCCAATCCCTAACCATAACCCTAACCCTAACACTAACCCTAACACTAACTCTAACCCTAACGCAAACCCTAACCCTAACCCTAACCCTAACCCTAATCGTAATCCTAACCCTAACCCGAACCCTTACCCTAACCCTAACCCAAACCCTAACACTAAGCCTAACTCTACCCTAACCCAATCCCTAACCCTAACCCTAACTCTAACACTTACCCTAACCCCTAACCCTAATCCTAACCGTAACCCTAACCTAAACCTAACCCTAACCCAAATCCTAACCCTAACCCTAACGCAACCCTAACCCTAACCCTAAGCCTAAACCGAACACTAACACTAAACCCTAACCCTAACCCTAACACTTACCCTAACCGTAATCCAAACCCTAACCCTAACCCTAACCCAAACCTTAACCCTAACCCTAACCCTAACCCTAACCCTAACTCTAACACTTACCGTAACCCCTAACCCAAACCTTAACCCT
>JAQJZF010000037.1:830000-905000 GCA_028537955.1 Microtus californicus | reverse complement strand
CTAAACCTAACACTAACCCTAATCCTAACAGTAAACCTCACTCTAAACCTAACCCTTACTCTAACCCAAATCCCTAACCTTAACACTAACTCAAAACCTAACCCTAACCCTAACCCTAGCCCTAACCATAACACTAACCCTAACCCTAACGTAAACCCTAAGCCTAACCCAACCCTAACCCTAACCCTAACCCTAATTCTAACTCTAACCCTAACGCAAAACCTAACCCTAACCCTAACGCTAACCCTAACCCTAACCCAAACCCTAACCATAACCCTAACCCTAACCCTAACCTGAACCCTAACCATAACCTTAACCCTAACCCTAACCCTAACGTAAACCCTAAGCCTAACCCAACCCTAACCCTAACCCTAACCCTAATTCTAACTCTAACCCTAATACTAACGCTAACCCAAATCCTAACACTAACCCTAATCCTAACCATAACCTTAACCCTAACCCTAACCCTAACCCTAACACTAACTCTAACCCTAACACAAACCATAACCCTAACCCTAACCCTAACCCTAACCCTAACTAACCGTAACCCTAACCCTAACCCTAACCCTAACCCTAACCCTAAACCTAACCTGACCCTAACCCTAACCCTAACCCTAACCCTAAACTGAACCCTAACGCTAACCCTAACCCTAAGCCTAACGCAAACCCTAACCCAAACCCTAACCCTAACACTAACCCTAACCCTAACACTAACCTTAAACCTCACCCTAACCCTAACCCTAACCCTAACTCTAACCCTAACCCTAACCCTTACCCTAACCCTAATCCAAACCCTATAGCTAACCCTAACCCTAACCCTAACCCAAATCCTAACCCTAACCCTAACCCTAAATCTAAGGCTAACCGTAACCCCTAACCCTAACCCTAACCCTAACCCTACCCTAACCATAACCCTAACCCTTACCTTAACCCTAATCCTAACCTCAACCCTAACCCTAACCCTAACCCTAACCCTAAGGCAAACCCTAACACTAAACCTAACACTAACCCTAACCCTAACAGTAAACCTAACTCTAAACCTAACCCTAACCCTAACCCAAATCCCTAACCTTAACACTAACCCAAAACCTAACCCTAACCCTAACCCTAACCCTAACCCTAGCCCTAACCATAACCTTAAGCCTAACGTAAACCCTAAGCCTAACCCAACCCTAACACAAACCTAACCCTAATTCTACCTCTAACCCTAACGCAAACCCTAACCGTAACCCTAACCCTAACCTAACCCAAACCGTAACCCTAAACCTAACCCTAACCCTAACCGTAACCCTAACCCTAACACTAACCCTTACCCTAACGCTAACACTAACCCTAACCCCTAACCCTAACCCTAACCCTAAGCCTAACTCTACCCTAACTCAATCCCTAACCATAACACTAACCCTAACACTAACCCTAACACTAACTCTAACCCTAACGCAAACCCTAACCCTAACCCTAACCCTAACCGTAACCCTAACCCTAACCGTAACCCTAACCCTAACCCTTACCCTAACCCTAACCCAAACCCTAACCCTAACCCTAACCCTAACCCTAACCCTAACCCTAACTCTAACACTTACCTTAACTCCTAACCCTAACCCTAACCCTAACCCTAACCCTAACCCTAACCCTAACCCTAACCCTAACGCAACCCTAACCCTAACCCTAAGCCTAAACCTAACACTAACACTAAACCCTAACCCTAACCCTAACACTTACCCTAACCGTAATCCAAACCCTAACCCTAACCCTAACCCAAACCCTAAAGCTAACCCTAACCCTAACATTAACCCTAACCCTAAACCCTAACCCTAACCCTAATCCTACCGTAACTCTAACCCTAACCCTTACCCTAACCCTAATCCAAACCCTAAACCTAACCCTAACCGTAACCCTAACCCAAACCGTAACCCTAACCCTACCCTAACCCTAACCCTAACCCTAACCCTACCCTAATCCTAAACCTAACGCTTACCCTAACCCTAACAATAGCCCTAACCCTAACCCTAACCCTAACACTAAGCGTAACTCTAACCCTAATTGTAACCCTAACCCTAACCGTAACCCTAACCCTAACCCCTAATCCTAACCCTAACCCTAACCCTAACCCTAACGTAAACCCTAAGCCTAACCCAACCCTAACCCTAACCCTAACCCTAATTCTAACTCTAACCCTAACACTATCCCTAACCCAAATCCTAACACTAACCCTAACCATAACCCTAACCCTAACCCTAACCGTAACCCTAACCCTAACCCCTAATCCTAACCCTAATCCTAACCCTAACCCTAACCCTAACACTAACCCTAACCCCTAACCCTAACCCTAAGCCTAACTCTACCCTAACCCAAACCCTTACCATAACTCTAACCCTAACACTAACCCTAACACTAACTCTAACCCTAACGCAAACCCTACACCTAACCCTAACCCTAACCCTAACAGTAACCCTAATCCTAACCCTAACCCTAACCCTAACACTTACCCTAACCCTAACCCTAACCCTAACCCTAATCCTAACCCTAACCCTATCCCTAACCCTCACCAAAACCCTAAACCTAACCCTAACCCTAACCCTAAACATAACCCTAAACCTAAACCCTAACTGTAACCCTAACCCTACCGTAACCCTAACCCTAACCCTAACCCTTACCATAACCCTAACCCTAACCCTAACCCTAACCCTAAACCCTAACCCGAACTCTAACCCTAACCCTAAATCTAAGGTTAACCGTAACCCCTAACCCTAACCCTAACCCTAACCCTACCCTAACCATAACACTAACCCTTACCCTAACCCTAACCCTAACCTGAACCCTAACCCTAACCCTAACCCTAACCCTAAGGCAAACCCTAACACTAAACCTAACACTAACCCTAACCCTAACAGTAAACCTAACTCTAAACCTAACCCTAACCCTAACCGAAATCCCTAACCTTAACACTAAACCAAAACCTAACCCTAACCCTATCATAAACCCTAACCCTAACCATAACCCTAACCCTAACCCTAACACTAACACTAACACTAAACCCTAAACCTAACTCTAAACCTAACCCAAACACTTACCCTAACCGTAATCCAAACCCTAACCCTAATCCTAACCCTAACCCTAACTCAAACCCTAAACCTAACCCTAACACTAACCCTAACCATAACCCTTACCCTAAACCCTAACCGTAACCCTAACCCTACCGTAACCCTAATCCTAACCCTAACCCTTACCATAACCCTAACCCTTTCCTAACCCTAACCCTAAACCCTAACCCTAACCCTAACCCTAACCCTAACCCTAACCCTAAGCCTAACTCTAAAAGGAAGAGGAACACTGTTCTAAATTCTTTTTTTTAACCCTAACCCTAACCCTAACCCAACCCTATACCTAACCCTAACCCTAACACTAATCCTAACACTAAACCTAACCCTAACCCTAACCCCTAACCCTAACACAAACCCTAAGCCTAACCCTAATCCTAACCCTAAACCTTACCCTAACCCTAACCCAAATCCTAACCCTAACCCTAACCCTAAGCCTAACACAAATCCTAACCCTAACCCTAACCCTAAACCCTAACCCTAACCCTAACCCTAACCTAACCCTAACCCTAACCCTAACCCTAACCCTAACCCTAAACTGAACCCTAACCCTAACCCTAACCCTAACCCTAACGCAAACCCTAACCCAAACCCTAACCCTAACACTAACCCTAACCCTAACACTATCCTTAAACCTCACCCTAACCCTAACCCTAACCCTAACCCTAACTCTATCCCTAACCCTAACCCTTACCCTAACCCTAAACCAAACCCTATAGCTAACCCTAACCATAATCCTAATCCAAATCCTAACCCTAACCCTAAATCTAAGGCTAACCGTAACCCCTAACCCTAACCCTAACCCTAACCCTACCCTAACCATAACCCTAACCCTAACCCTAACCCTAACCTGAACCCTAACCCTAACCCTAACCCTAACCCTAACCCTAAGGCAAACCCTAACACTAAACCTAACACTAACCCTAATCCTAACAGTAAACCTCACTCTAAACCTAACCCTTACCCTAACCCAAATCCCTAACCTTAACACTAACCCAAAACCTAACCCTAACCCTAACCCTAACCATAACACTAACCCTAACCCTAACGTAAACCCTAAGCCTAACCCAAACCTAACCCTAACCCTAACCCTAATTCTAACTCTAACCCTAACGCAAAACCTAACCCTAACCCTAACGCTAACCCTAACCCTAACCCAAACCCTAACCATAACCCTAACCCTAACCCTAACCCTAACCCTAACCTGAACCGTAACCATAACCTTAACCCTAACCCTAACCCTAACGTAAACCCTAAGCCTAACCCAACCCTAACCCTAACCCTAACCCTAACCCTAAATCTAAGGCTAACAGTAACCCCTAACCCTAACCCTAACCCTAACCCTATCCTAACCATAACCCTAACCCTTACCTTAACCCTAACCCTAACCTCAACCCTAACCCTAACCCTAACCCTAACCCTAAGGCAAACCCTAACACTAAACCTAACACTAACCCTAACCCTAACAGTAAACCTAACTCTAAACCTAACCCTAACCCTAACCCAAATCCCTAACCTTAACACTAACCCAAAACCTAACCCTAACCCTAACACTAACCCTAACCCTAGCCCTAACCATAACCTTAACCCTAACGTAAACCCTAAGCCTAACCCAACCCTAACACAAACCTAACCCTAATTCTACCTCTAACCCTAACGCAAACCCTAACCGTAACCCTAACCCTAACCCTAACCTAACCCAAACCGTAACCCTAAACCTAACCCTAACCCTAACCGTAACCCTAACCCTAACACTAACCCTTACCCTAACGCTAACACTAACCCTAACCCCTAACCCTAACCCTAAGCCTAACTCTACCCTAACCCAATCCCTAACCATAACACTAACCCTAACACTAACCCTAACACTAACTCTAACCCTAACGCAAACCCTAACCCTAACCCTAACCCTAACCATAACCCTAACCCTAACCGTAACCCTAACCCTAACCCTTACCCTAACCCTAACCCTAACTCTAACACTTACCTTAACTCCTAACCCTAACCCTAACCCTACCCTAAACCTAACCCTAACCCTAACCCTAACGCAACCCTAACCCTAACCCTAAGCCTAAACCTAACACTAACACTAAACCCTAACCCTAACCCTAACACTTACCCTAACTGTAATCCAAACCCTAACCCTAACCCTAACCCAAACCCTAAAGCTAACCCTAACCCTAACCCTAACCCTAACCCTAACCCTAACTCTAACCCTAATTGTAACCCTAACCCTAACCGTAACCCTAACCCTAACCCCTAATCCTAACCCTAACCCTAACCCTAACCCTAACCCTAACGTAAACCCTAAGCCTAACCCAACCCTAACCCTAACCCTAACCCTAATTCTAACTCTAACCCTAACACTATCCCTAACCCAAATCCTAACACTAACCCTAACCATAACCCTAACCCTAACCCTAACCGTAACCCTAACCCTAACCCCTAATCCTAACCCTAATCCTAACCCTAACCCTAACCCTAACACTAACCCTAACCCCTAACCCTAACCCTAAGCCTAACTCTACCCTAACCCAAACCCTTACCATAACTCTAACCCTAACACTAACCCTAACACTAACTCTAACCCTAACGCAAACCCTACACCTAACCCTAACCCTAACCCTAACAGTAACCCTAATCCTAACCCTAACCCTAACACTTACCCTAACCCTAACCCTAACCCTAACCCTAATCCTAACCCTAACCCTATCCCTAACCCTCACCAAAACCCTAAACCTAACCCTAACCCTAACCCTAAACATAACCCTAAACCTAAACCCTAACTGTAACCCTAACCCTACCGTAACCCTAACCCTAACCCTAACCCTTACCATAACCCTAACCCTAACCCTAACCCTAACCCTAAACCCTAACCCGAACTCTAACCCTAACCCTAAATCTAAGGCTAACCGTAACCCCTAACCCTAACCCTAACCCTAACCCTACCCTAACCATAACACTAACCCTTACCCTAACCCTAACCCTAACCTGAACCCTAACCCTAACCCTAACCCTAACCCTAAGGCAAACCCTAACACTAAACCTAACACTAACCCTAACCCTAACAGTAAACCTAACTCTAAACCTAACCCTAACCCTAACCGAAATCCCTAACCTTAACACTAACCCAAAACCTAACCCTAACCCTATCACAAACCCTAACCCTAACCATAACCCTAACCCTAACCCTAACACTAACACTAACACTAAACCCTAAACCTAACTCTAAACCTAACCCAAACACTTACCCTAACCGTAATCCAAACCCTAACCCTAATCCTAACCCTAACCCTAACTCAAACCCTAAACCTAACCCTAACACTAACCCTAACCATAACCCTTACCCTAAACCCTAACCGTAACCCTAACCCTACCGTAACCCTAATCCTAACCCTAACCCTTACCATAACCCTAACCCTTTCCTAACCCTAACCCTAAACCCTAACCCTAACCCTAACCCTAACCCTAACCCTAACCCTAAGCCTAACTCTAAAATGAAGAGGAACACTGTTCTAAATTCTTTTTTTTAACCCTAACCCTAACCCTAACCCAACCCTATACCTAACCCTAACCCTAACACTAATCCTAACACTAAACCTAACCCTAACCCTAACCCCTAACCCTAACACAAACCCTAAGCCTAACCCTAATCCTAACCCTAAACCTTACCCTAACCCTAACCCAAATCCTAACCCTAACCCTAACCCTAAGCCTAACACAAATCCTAACCCTAACCCTAACCCTAAACCCTAACCCTAACCCTAACCCTAACCTAACCCTAACCCTAACCCTAACCCTAACCCTAACCCTAAACTGAACCCTAAACCTAACCCTAACCCTAACCCTAACGCAAACCCTAACCCAAACCCTAACCCTAACACTAACCCTAACCCTAACACTATCCTTAAACCTCACCCTAACCCTAACCCTAACCCTAACCCTAACTCTATCCCTAACCCTAACCCTTACCCTAACCCTAAACCAAACCCTATAGCTAACCCTAACCATAATCCTAATCCAAATCCTAACCCTAACCCTAAATCTAAGGCTAACCGTAACCCCTAACCCTAACCCTAACCCTAACCCTACCCTAACCATAACCCTAACCCTAACCCTAACCCTAACCTGAACCCTAACCCTAACCCTAACCCTAACCCTAACCCTAAGGCAAACCCTAACACTAAACCTAACACTAACCCTAATCCTAACAGTAAACCTCACTCTAAACCTAACCCTTACCCTAACCCAAATCCCTAACCTTAACACTAACCCAAAACCTAACCCTAACCCTAACCCTAACCATAACACTAACCCTAACCCTAACGTAAACCCTAAGCCTAACCCAAACCTAACCCTAACCCTAACCCTAATTCTAACTCTAACCCTAACGCAAAACCTAACCCTAACCCTAACGCTAACCCTAACCCTAACCCAAACCCTAACCATAACCCTAACCCTAACCCTAACCCTAACCCTAACCCTAACCTGAACCGTAACCATAACCTTAACCCTAACCCTAACCCTAACGTAAACCCTAAGCCTAACCCAACCCTAACCCTAACCCTAACCCTAACCCTAAATCTAAGGCTAACCGTAACCCCTAACCCTAACCCTAACCCTAACCCTATCCTAACCATAACCCTAACCCTTACCTTAACCCTAACCCTAACCTCAACCCTAACCCTAACCCTAACCCTAACCCTAAGGCAAACCCTAACACTAAACCTAACACTAACCCTAACCCTAACAGTAAACCTAACTCTAAACCTAACCCTAACCCTAACCCAAATCCCTAACCTTAACACTAACCCAAAACCTAACCCTAACCCTAACACTAACCCTAACCCTAGCCCTAACCATAACCTTAACCCTAACGTAAACCCTAAGCCTAACCCAACCCTAACACAAACCTAACCCTAATTCTACCTCTAACCCTAACGCAAACCCTAACCGTAACCCTAACCCTAACCCTAACCTAACCCAAACCGTAACCCTAAACCTAACCCTAACCCTAACCGTAACCCTAACCCTAACACTAACCCTTACCCTAACGCTAACACTAACCCTAACCCCTAACCCTAACCCTAAGCCTAACTCTACCCTAACCCAATCCCTAACCATAACACTAACCCTAACACTAACCCTAACACTAACTCTAACCCTAACGCAAACCCTAACCCTAACCCTAACCCTAACCATAACCCTAACCCTAACCGTAACCCTAACCCTAACCCTTACCCTAACCCTAACCCAAACCCTAACCCTAACCCTAACCCTAACCCTAACCCTAACTCTAACACTTACCTTAACTCCTAACCCTAACCCTAACCCTACCCTAAACCTAACCCTAACCCTAACCCTAACGCAACCCTAACCCTAACCCTAAGCCTAAACCTAACACTAACACTAAACCCTAACCCTAACCCTAACACTTACCCTAACCGTAATCCAAACCCTAACCCTAACCCTAACCCAAACCCTAAAGCTAACCCTAACCCTAACATTAACCCTAACCCTAAACCCTAACCCTAACCCTAATCCTACCGTAATTCTAACCCTAACCCTTACCCTAACCCTAATCCAAACCCTAAACCTAACCCTAACTGTAACCCTAACCCAAACCGTAACCCTAACCCTACCCTAACCCTAACCCTAACCCTAACCCTACCCTAATCCTAACCCTAACGCTTACCCTAACCCTAACACTAGCCCTAACCCTAACCCTAACCCTAACACTAAGCGTAACTCTAAGCCTAATTGTAACCCTAACCCTAACCGTAACCCTAACCCTAACCCCTAATCCTAACCCTAATCCTAACCCTAACCCTATCCCTAACACTAACCCTAACCCCTAACCCTAACCCTAAGACTAACTCTACTCTAACCCAAACCCTTACCATAACCCTAACCCTAACACTAACCCTAACACTAACTCTAACCCTAACGCAAATTCTAAACCTAACCCTAACCCTAAAACTAACAGTAACCCTAACCCTAACCCTAACCCTTACCCTAACTCTAACCCAAACCCTAACCCTAACCCTACCCCTAACCCTAACCCAAACCCTAACCCTAATCCTAACCCTAACCCTAACCCTTACCCTAACCCTAACCCTAACCCTAACCCTAATCCTAACCCTAACCCTAACCCTAACCCTCACCAAAACCCTAAACCTAACCCTAACCCTAACCCTAAACATAACCCTAAACCTAAACCCTAACCGTAACCCTAACCCTACCGTAACCCTAACCCTAACCCTAACGTAAACCCTAAGCCTAACCCAACCCTAACCCTAACCCTAACCCTAATTCTAACTCTAACCCTAACGCAAATCCTAACCCTAACCCTAACCCTAAACCTAACCCTAACCTAACCCAAACCGTAACCCTAACCCTAACCCTAACCCTTACCCTAACCCTAACACAAACCCTAACCCAAACCCTAACCCTAACCCTAAACCTAATCCTAACCCTAACCCTAACCATAACCCTAACCCTAACCCTAACCCTAACCCTAACCCTAACCCTAACCCTAACCCTTACCCTAACCCTAACGCAAACACGAACCCTAATCCTACCCTAACCCTAACCCTAACTCTAACACTTACCCTAACCCCTAACCCTAACCCTAACCCTAACCCTACCCTAAACCTAACCCTAACCCAAACCCTAACCCTAACCCTAACGCAACCCTAACCCTAACCCTAAGCCTAAACCTAACACTAACACTAAACCCTAACCCTAACCCTAACACTTACCCTAACCGTAATCCAAACCCTAACCCTAACCCTAACCCAAACCCTAACCCTAACCCTAACCCTAACATTAACCCTAACCCTAAACCCTAACCCTAACCCTAACCCTACCGTAACTCTAACCCTAACCATAACCCTTACCCTAACCCTAATCCAAACCCAAAACCTAACCCTAACCGTAACCCTAACCCAAACCGTAACCCTAACCTTAACCCTAACCCTAAGCCTAACCCTAACCCTACCCTAATCCTAACCCTAACGCTTACCCTAACCCTAACCCTAACCCTAACACTAACTCTAACCCTAACACAAATCCTAACCCTAACCCTAACCCTAACGCTAACCCTAAGTAACCATAACCCTAACCCTAACCCTAACCCTAACCCTAACCCTAACCCTAACCTGACCCTAACCCTAACCCTAACCCTAACCCTAACCCTAACCCTAACCCTAATCCTAACCCTAACCCTAACCCTAACCCTCACCAAAACCCTAAACCTAACCCTAACCCTAACCCTAAACATACCCTAAACCTAAACCCTAACCGTAACCCTAACCCTACCGTAACCCTAACCCTAACCCTAACCCTAACCCTTACCATAACCCTAACCCTAACCCTAACCCTAACCCTAAACCCTAACCCGAACTCTAACCCTAACCCTAAATCTAAGGCTAACCGTAACCCCTAACCCTAACCGTAACCCTAACCCTACCCTAACCATAATCCTAATGCTTACCCTAACCCTAACCCTAACCTGAACCCTAACCCTAACCCTAAACCTAACCCTAAGGCAAACCCTAACACGAAACCTAACACTAACCCTAACCCTAACAGTAAACCTAACTCTAAACCTAACTCTAACCCTAACCCAAATCCCTAACCTTAACACTAACCCAAAACCTAACCCTAACCCTATCCCAAACCCTAACCCTAACCATAACCCTAACCCTAACCCTAACGTAAACCCTAAGCCTAACCCAACCCTAACACTAACCATAACCCTAATTCTAACTCTAACCCTAACGCAAATCCTAACCCTAACCCTAACCCTAAACCTAACCCTAAACTAACCCAAACCGTAACGCTAACCCTAACCCTAACCCTAACCCTTACCCTAACCCTAACACAAACCCTAACCCCTAACCCTAACCCTAAGCCTAACTCTACCCTAACCCAATCCCTAACCATAACCCTAACCCTAACACTAACCCTAAAACTAACTCTAACCCTAACGCAAACCCTAACCCTAATCCTAACCCTAACCCTAACCATAACCCTAACCCTAACCCTAACCCTAACCCTTACCCTAACCCTAACGCAAACACTAACCCTAACCCTACCCTAACCCTAACCCTAACTCTAACACTTACCCTAACCCCTAACCCTAACCCTAACCCTAACCCTACCCTAAACCTAACCCTAACCCAAACCCTAACCCTAACCCTAACGCAACCCTAACCCTAACCCTAAGCCTAAACCTAACACTAACACTAAACCCTAACCCTAACCCTAACACTTACCCTAACCGTAATCCAAACCCTAACCCTAACCCTAACCCAAACCCTAACCCTAACCCTAACCCTAACTTTAACCCTAACCCTAAACCCTAACCCTAACCCTAACCCTACCGTAACTCTAACCCTAACCCTAACCCTTACCCTAACCCTAAACCAAACCCAAAACCTAACCCTAACCGTAACCCTAACCCAAACCGTAACCCTAACCCTAACCCTAACCCTAACCCTAAGCCTAACCCTAACCCTACCCTAATCCTAACCCTAACGCTTACCCTAACCCTAACCCTAACACTAACTCTAACCCTAACACAAACCCTAACCCTAACCCTAACCCTAACCCTAACCCTAACTAACCATAACCCTAACCCTAACCCTAACCCTAACCCTAACCCTAACCTGACCCTAACCCTAACCCTAACCCTAAACTGAACCCTAACCCTAACACTAACCCTAACGCAAACCCTAACACAAACCCTAACCCTAACCCTAACCCTAACCCTAACCCTAACTAACCATAACCCTAACCCTAACCCTAACCCTAAGCCTAACCCTAACCCTACCCTAATCCTAACCCTAACGCTTACCCTAACCCTAACCCTAACCCTAACACTAACTCTAACCCTAATCCAAACCCTAAACCTAACCCTAACCGTAACCCTAACCCAAACCGTAACCCTAACCCTAACCCTAAGCCTAACCCTAACCCTAACCCTACCCTAATCCTAACCCTAACGCTTACCCTAACCCTAACACTAACCCTAACCCTAACCGTAATCCTAACTCTAATCCTAACCCTTACCCTAACCCTAACCCAAACCCTAACCCTAACCCTAAACCTTACCCTAACCCTAACCCTAACCCTACCCTAATCCTAACCCTAACGCTTACCCTAACCTTCACCCTAACCCTAACCTTAACCCTAACCCTTACCCTAACCCTAACCCTTACCATAACCCTAACCCTAAACCCTAACCCTAACCCTAAATCTAAGGCTAACCGTAACACCTAACCCTAACCCTAACCCTAACCCTACCCTAACCATAACCCTAACCCTTACCCTAACCCTAACCCTAACGTGAACCCTAACCCTAACCCTAACCCTAACCCTAAGGCAAACCCTAACACTAAATCAAACACTAACCCTAACCCTAACAGTAAACCTAACTCTAAACCTAACCCTAACCCTAACCCAAATGCCTAACCTTAACACTAACCCAAAACCTAACCCTAACCCTAACCCTAACCCTAACCCTAACCCTAACACTAACCCTAACCCCTAACCCTAACCCTAATCCTAACTCTACCCTAACCCAATCCCTAACCATTACCCTAACCCTAACACTAACCCTAACACTAAATCAAACCCTAACGCAAACCCTAACCCTAACGCAAACTCTAACCCTAACCCTAACCCTAACCGTAACCGTATCCCTAACCCTAACCCTTACCAAACCCTAACCCAAACCCTAACCCTAACCCTAACACTTACCCTAACCCTAACACTAACCCTAACCCCTAACCCTAACCCTAAGCCTAAGTCTACCCTAACCCAATCCCTAACCATAACCCTAACCCTAACACTAACCCTAACACTAACTCTAACCCTAACGCAAACCCTAACCCTAACCCTACCCTAACCCTAATCGTAATCCTAACCCTAACCCGAACCCTTACCCTAACCCTAACCCAAACCCTAACACTAAGCCTAACTCTACCCTAACCCAATCCCTAACCCTAACCCTAACTCTAACACTTACCCTAACCCCTAACCCTAATCCTAACCGTAACCCTAACCTAAACCTAACCCTAACCCAAATCCTAACCCTAACCCTAACGCAACCCTAACCCTAACCCTAAGCCTAAACCGAACACTAACACTAAACCCTAACCTTAACCCTAACACTTACCCTAACCGTAATCCAAACCCTAACCCTAACCCTAACCCAAACCTTAACCCTAACCCTAACCCTAACCCTAACCCTAACTCTAACACTTACCGTAACCCCTAACCCAAACCTTAACCCTAACCCAATCCCTGAACCTAACCCTAACCCTAACCCTAACGCAAACCCTAACCCTAACCCTAAGACTAAACCCTAAACCTAACCCTAACCCTAACCCAGACCTTTCCCTAACCGTAATCCAAACCCTAACCCTAACCCTAACCCTAACCCAAATCCTAAACCTAACCCTAACCCTAAACCTAACATTAACCCTAAACCAAACCCTAACCCTAACCCTACCGTAACCCTGAACCTAACCCTAACCCTTACCCTAACCCCAATCCAAACCCTAAACCTAACCCTAACCGTAACCCTAACCCAAACCGTAAGCCTAACCCTAACCCTAACCCTAAGCCTTAGCCTAACCCTAACCCTACCCTAATCCTAACCCTAACCCTTACCCTAACCCTAACACTAACCATAACCCTAACCCTAACCCTAACACTAAGCGTAACCCTAACCCTAACTGTAACCCTAACCCTAACCGTAAACCTAACCCTAACCCTAAGCGTAACCCTAACCCTAACACTAACCCTAACCCCTAACCCTAAACCTAAGCCTAACCCTACCCTAACCCTAACCCTAACAATAACCCTAACACTAACACTAACCCTAACCCTAACTCTAACCCTAACGCAAACATTAACCCTAACCTTAACCCTAACCGCAACCCTAACACTAACCCTAACCCTTACCCTAACCCTAACCCAAACCCTAACCCTAACCCTAAACTTAACCCTAACCCTAACACTACCCTAACCCTAACCCTAAACCTTACCCTAACCATAACCCAAACCCTAACCCTAACCCTAAACCTAACCCTAACCCAAACCTTAACCCTAACCCTATCCCTAACCCTAACCCTAACTCTAACACTAACCCTAACCCCTAATCCTAACCCTAACCCTAACCCTAACCTAACCCTAACCCTAACCCAAACCCTAACCCTAACCCTAACCTTAACCCTAAAGCAAACCCTATCCCTAACCCTAACCCTAACACTAAACCCTAATCCTAACCATAACCCTAACCCAAACCCTTACCCTAACCGTAATACATACCCTAACCCTAAACCTAACCCAAACCCTAAACCTAACCCTAAACCTAACGCTAACCCTAACACTAACACTAACACTAAACCCTAAACCTAACTCTAAACCTAACCCTAACACTTACCCTAACCGTAATCCAAACCCTAACCCTAATCCTAACCCTAACCCTAACTCAAACCCTAAACCTAACCCTTACACTAACCCTAACCATAACCCTAACCCTAAACCCTAACCGTAACCCTAACCCTACCGTAACCCTAATCCTAACCCTAACCCTTACCATAACCCTAACCCTAACCCTAACCCTAAACCCTAACCTTAACCCTAACCCTAACCCTAACCCTAACTCTAAAAGGAAGAGGAACACTGTTCTAAATTCTTTTTTTTAACCCTAACCCTAACCCTAACCCTAACCCTACCCTAAACCTAACCCTAACCCTAACCCTTACCCTAACCCTAAACCAAACCCTAACCCTAACCCTAACCCTAACCCAAACACTAACCTTAACCCTAATCCTAACCCTAACCCTAACACTAACAGTAAACCTAACACTAAGCCTAAACCCTAACCCTAACCCTAACCCTAACCCTAACCCTAAGCCTAAAACAAATCCTAACCCTAACCCTAACCCTAAACCCTAACCCTAACCCTAACCTAACCCTAACCCTAACACTAACCCTAACCCTAACCCTAAACTGAACCCTAACCCTAACCCTAACCCTAACGCAAACCCTAACCCAAACCCTAACCCTAACACTAACCCTAACCCTAACACTAACCTTAAACCTCACCCTAACCCTAACCCTAACCCTAACCCTAACCTTAACCCTAAATCTAAGGCTAACCGTAACCCCTAACCCTAACCCTAACACTAACCCTACCCTAACCCTAACCATAACCCTAACCGTAACCCTAAGCTGAACCCTAACCCTAACCCTAACCCTAAGGCAAACCCTAACACTAAACCTAACACTAACCCTAATCCTAACAGTAAACCTAACTCTAAACCTAACCCTAACCCTAACCCAAATCCCTAACCTTAACACTAACCCAAAACCTAACCCTAACCCTAACCCTAACCATAACCCTAACCCTAACCCTAACGTAAATCCTAAGCCTAACCCAACCCTAACACTAACCCTAACCCTAATTCTAACTCTAACCCTAACGTAAACCCTAACCCTAACCCTAAGGCTAACCCTAACCCTAACCTTAACCCTAACCCTAACCTAACCCAAACCCTAACCCTAACCCTAACCCTAACCCTAACACTAACCCTAATCCCTAACCCGAACCCTAAGCCTAACTCTACCCTAACCCAAACCCTAACCATAACCCTAACCCTAACCCTAACCCTAACCCTAACCTGAACCCTAACCCTAACCCTAACCCTAACCCTAAGGCAAACCCTAACACTAAACCTAACACTAACCCTAATCCTAACAGTAAACCTAACTCTAAACCTAATCCTAACCCTAACCCAAATCCCTAACCTTAAACTTACCCAAAACCTAACCCTAACCCTAACCCTAACCCTAACCCTAACCCTAACCCTACCCTAACCCAAACCCTAACCCCAACCCAAACCCTAAACCTAACCCTAACCCTAACCCTAACCCTAACGCAAACCCTAACCCTAACACTAAACCCTAAACCTAACCCTAACCCGAACCAAAACCCTTACCCTAACCCTAACACAAACCCAAACCCTAACCCTAACCCTAAACCTAACCCAAACCGTAACCCTAACCCTCACCCTAACCCTAACCCTAACCCTAAACCCTAACCCTAACCCTAACCCTAACGTAAACCCTAAGCCTAACCCAACCCTAACACTAACCCTAACCCTAATTCTAACTCTAACCCTAACGCAAACCCTAACCCTAACCCTAATCCTAACCCTAACCCTAACCCTAACCCTAACCCTAACCCTAACCTAACCCAAAACGTAACCCAAACCCTAACCCTAACCCTAAACCTAACCCAAACCGTAACCCTAACCCTCACCCTAACCCTAACCCTAACCCTAAACCCTAACCCTAACTGTAACCCTAACCCTAACCATAAACCTAACCCTATCCCTAACGCTAACCCTAACCCCTAACCCTAACCATAACCCTAACCCTACTATAACCCAAACCCTAAACCTAACCCTAACCCTAACACTAATCCTAACCCTAAACCTAACCCTAAACCTAACCCCTAACCCTAACCCTAACGCTACCGCAAACCCTAACCCTAACCCTAATCCTAACCCTAAACCTTACCCTAACCCTAACCCAAATCCTAACCCTAACCCTAACCCAAATCCTAACCCTAACCCTAACCCTAACCCTAAACCCTAACCCTAACCCTAACCATAACCCTACCCTAACCCTAACCCATACCCTAACCATAACCCTAACACTAACCCTAACCCCTAACGCTAACCCTAACCCTAACCCTAACCTAACCCTAACCCTAACCCTAAACTGAACCCTAACCCTAACCCTAACCCTAACCCTAACGCAAACCCTAACCCAAACCCTAACCCTAAAACTAACCCTAACACTAACCCTAAACCTCACCCTAACCCTAACAGTAACCCTAACCCTAACCCTAACCCTAACCCTAACCCTAACACTTACCCTAACCCTAACCCTAACCCTAACCCTAATCCTAACCCTAACCCTATCCCTAACCCTCACCAAAACCCTAAACCTAACCCTAACCCTAACCCTAAACATAACCCTAAACCTAAACCCTAACTGTAACCCTAACCCTACCGTAACCCTAACCCTAACCCTAACCCTTACCATAACCCTAACCCTAACCCTAACCCTAACCCTAACCCTAACCCTAAACCCTAACCCGAACTCTAACCCTAACCCTAAATCTAAGGCTAACCGTAACCCCTAACCCTAATCCTAACCCTACCCTAACCATAACCCTAACCCTTACCCTAACCCTAACCCTAACCTGAACCCTAACCCTAACCCTAACCCTAACCCTAAGGCAAACCCTAACACTAAACCTAACACTAACCCTAACCCTAACAGTAAACCTAACTCTAAACCTAACCCTAACCCTAACCGAAATCCCTAACCTTAACACTAACCCAAAACCTAACCTTAACCCTATCACAAACCCTAACCCTAACCATAACCCTAACCCTAACCCTAACACTAACACTAACACTAAACCCTAAACCTAACTCTAAACCTAACCCAAACCCTTACCCTAACCGTAATCCAAACCCTAACCCTAATCCTAACCCTAACCCTAACTCAAACCCTAAACCTAACCCTAACACTAACCCTAACCATAACCCTAACCCTAAACCCTAACCGTAACCCTAACCCTACCGTAACCCTAATCCTAACCCTAACCCTTACCATAACCCTAACCCTAACCCTAACCCTAACCCTAACCCTAAACCCTAACCCTAACCCTAACCCTAACCCTAAGCCTAACTCTAAAAGGAAGAGGAACACTGTTCTAAATTCTTTTTTTAACCCTAACCCTAACCCTAACCCAACCCTATACCTAACCCTAACCCTAACACTAATCCTAACCCTAAACCTAACCCTAACCCTAACCCCTAACCCTAACACAAACCCTAAGCCTAACCCTAAACCTAACCCTAAACCTTACCCTAACCCTAACCCAAATCCTAACACAAATCCTAACCCTAACCCTAACCCTAACCCTAAACCCTAACCCTAACCCTAACCCTAACCTAACCCTAACCCTAACCCTAACCCTAACCCTAACCCTAACCCTAATCCTAAACTGAACCCTAACCCTAACCCTAACCCTAACGCAAACCCTAACCCAAACCCTAACCCTAACACTAACCCTAACCCTAACACTAACCTTAAACCTCACCCTAACCCTAACCCTAACCCTAACCCTAACTCTATCCCTAACCCTAACCCTTACCCTAACCCTAAACCAAACCCTATAGCTAACCCTAACCATAACCCTAATCCAAATACTAACCCTAACCCTAAATCTAAGGCTAACCGTAACCCCTAACCCTAACCCTAACCCTAACCCTACCCTAACCATAACCCTAACCCTAACCCTAACCCTAACCCTAACCTGAACCCTAACCCTAACCCTAACCCTAACCCTAACCCTAAGGCAAACCCTAACACTAAACCTAACACTAACCCTAATCCTAACAGTAAACCTCACTCTAAACCTAACCCTTACTCTAACCCAAATCCCTAACCTTAACACTAACTCAAAACCTAACCCTAACCCTAACCCTAGCCCTAACCATAACACTAACCCTAACCCTAACGTAAACCCTAAGCCTAACCCAACCCTAACCCTAACCCTAACCCTAATTCTAACTCTAACCCTAACGCAAAACCTAACCCTAACCCTAACGCTAACCCTAACCCTAACCCAAACCCTAACCATAACCCTAACCCTAACCCTAACCTGAACCCTAACCATAACCTTAACCCTAACCCTAACCCTAACGTAAACCCTAAGCCTAACCCAACCCTAACCCTAACCCTAACCCTAATTCTAACTCTAACCCTAATACTAACGCTAACCCAAATCCTAACACTAACCCTAATCCTAACCATAACCTTAACCCTAACCCTAACCCTAACCCTAACACTAACTCTAACCCTAACACAAACCATAACCCTAACCCTAACCCTAACCCTAACCCTAACTAACCGTAACCCTAACCCTAACCCTAACCCTAACCCTAACCCTAAACCTAACCTGACCCTAACCCTAACCCTAACCCTAACCCTAAACTGAACCCTAACGCTAACCCTAACCCTAAGCCTAACGCAAACCCTAACCCAAACCCTAACCCTAACACTAACCCTAACCCTAACACTAACCTTAAACCTCACCCTAACCCTAACCCTAACCCTAACTCTAACCCTAACCCTAACCCTTACCCTAACCCTAATCCAAACCCTATAGCTAACCCTAACCCTAACCCTAACCCAAATCCTAACCCTAACCCTAACCCTAAATCTAAGGCTAACCGTAACCCCTAACCCTAACCCTAACCCTAACCCTACCCTAACCATAACCCTAACCCTTACCTTAACCCTAATCCTAACCTCAACCCTAACCCTAACCCTAACCCTAACCCTAAGGCAAACCCTAACACTAAACCTAACACTAACCCTAACCCTAACAGTAAACCTAACTCTAAACCTAACCCTAACCCTAACCCAAATCCCTAACCTTAACACTAACCCAAAACCTAACCCTAACCCTAACCCTAACCCTAACCCTAGCCCTAACCATAACCTTAAGCCTAACGTAAACCCTAAGCCTAACCCAACCCTAACACAAACCTAACCCTAATTCTACCTCTAACCCTAACGCAAACCCTAACCGTAACCCTAACCCTAACCTAACCCAAACCGTAACCCTAAACCTAACCCTAACCCTAACCGTAACCCTAACCCTAACACTAACCCTTACCCTAACGCTAACACTAACCCTAACCCCTAACCCTAACCCTAACCCTAAGCCTAACTCTACCCTAACTCAATCCCTAACCATAACACTAACCCTAACACTAACCCTAACACTAACTCTAACCCTAACGCAAACCCTAACCCTAACCCTAACCCTAACCGTAACCCTAACCCTAACCGTAACCCTAACCCTAACCCTTACCCTAACCCTAACCCAAACCCTAACCCTAACCCTAACCCTAACCCTAACCCTAACTCTAACACTTACCTTAACTCCTAACCCTAACCCTAACCCTAACCCTAACCCTAACCCTAACCCTAACCCTAACGCAACCCTAACCCTAACCCTAAGCCTAAACCTAACACTAACACTAAACCCTAACCCTAACCCTAACACTTACCCTAACCGTAATCCAAACCCTAACCCTAACCCTAACCCAAACCCTAAAGCTAACCCTAACCCTAACATTAACCCTAACCCTAAACCCTAACCCTAACCCTAATCCTACCGTAACTCTAACCCTAACCCTTACCCTAACCCTAATCCAAACCCTAAACCTAACCCTAACCGTAACCCTAACCCAAACCGTAACCCTAACCCTACCCTAACCCTAACCCTAACCCTAACCCTACCCTAATCCTAAACCTAACGCTTACCCTAACCCTAACAATAGCCCTAACCCTAACCCTAACCCTAACACTAAGCGTAACTCTAACCCTAATTGTAACCCTAACCCTAACCGTAACCCTAACCCTAACCCCTAATCCTAACCCTAACCCTAACCCTAACCCTAACCCTAACGTAAACCCTAAGCCTAACCCAACCCTAACCCTAACCCTAACCCTAATTCTAACTCTAACCCTAACACTATCCCTAACCCAAATCCTAACACTAACCCTAACCATAACCCTAACCCTAACCCTAACCGTAACCCTAACCCTAACCCCTAATCCTAACCCTAATCCTAACCCTAACCCTAACCCTAACACTAACCCTAACCCCTAACCCTAACCCTAAGCCTAACTCTACCCTAACCCAAACCCTTACCATAACTCTAACCCTAACACTAACCCTAACACTAACTCTAACCCTAACGCAAACCCTACACCTAACCCTAACCCTAACCCTAACAGTAACCCTAATCCTAACCCTAACCCTAACCCTAACACTTACCCTAACCCTAACCCTAACCCTAACCCTAATCCTAACCCTAACCCTATCCCTAACCCTCACCAAAACCCTAAACCTAACCCTAACCCTAACCCTAAACATAACCCTAAACCTAAACCCTAACTGTAACCCTAACCCTACCGTAACCCTAACCCTAACCCTAACCCTTACCATAACCCTAACCCTAACCCTAACCCTAACCCTAAACCCTAACCCGAACTCTAACCCTAACCCTAAATCTAAGGCTAACCGTAACCCCTAACCCTAACCCTAACCCTAACCCTACCCTAACCATAACACTAACCCTTACCCTAACCCTAACCCTAACCTGAACCCTAACCCTAACCCTAACCCTAACCCTAAGGCAAACCCTAACACTAAACCTAACACTAACCCTAACCCTAACAGTAAACCTAACTCTAAACCTAACCCTAACCCTAACCGAAATCCCTAACCTTAACACTAAACCAAAACCTAACCCTAACCCTATCATAAACCCTAACCCTAACCATAACCCTAACCCTAACCCTAACACTAACACTAACACTAAACCCTAAACCTAACTCTAAACCTAACCCAAACACTTACCCTAACCGTAATCCAAACCCTAACCCTAATCCTAACCCTAACCCTAACTCAAACCCTAAACCTAACCCTAACACTAACCCTAACCATAACCCTTACCCTAAACCCTAACCGTAACCCTAACCCTACCGTAACCCTAATCCTAACCCTAACCCTTACCATAACCCTAACCCTTTCCTAACCCTAACCCTAAACCCTAACCCTAACCCTAACCCTAACCCTAACCCTAACCCTAAGCCTAACTCTAAAAGGAAGAGGAACACTGTTCTAAATTCTTTTTTTTAACCCTAACCCTAACCCTAACCCAACCCTATACCTAACCCTAACCCTAACACTAATCCTAACACTAAACCTAACCCTAACCCTAACCCCTAATCCTAACACAAACCCTAAGCCTAACCCTAATCCTAACCCTAAACCTTACCCTAACCCTAACCCAAATCCTAACCCTAACCCTAACCCTAAGCCTAACACAAATCCTAACCCTAACCCTAACCCTAAACCCTAACCCTAACCCTAACCCTAACCTAACCCTAACCCTAACCCTAACCCTAACCCTAACCCTAAACTGAACCCTAACCCTAACCCTAACCCTAACCCTAACGCAAACCCTAACCCAAACCCTAACCCTAACACTAACCCTAACCCTAACACTATCCATAAACCTCACCCTAACCCTAACCCTAACCCTAACCCTAACTCTATCCCTAACCCTAACCCTTACCCTAACCCTAAACCAAACCCTATAGCTAACCCTAACCATAATCCTAATCCAAATCCTAACCCTAACCCTAAATCTAAGGCTAACCGTAACCCCTAACCCTAACCCTAACCCTAACCCTACCCTAACCATAACCCTAACCCTAACCCTAACCCTAACCTGAACCCTAACCCTAACCCTAACCCTAACCCTAACCCTAAGGCAAACCCTAACACTAAACCTAACACTAACCCTAATCCTAACAGTAAACCTCACTCTAAACCTAACCCTTACCCTAACCCAAATCCCTAACCTTAACACTAACCCAAAACCTAACCCTAACCCTAACCCTAACCATAACACTAACCCTAACCCTAACGTAAACCCTAAGCCTAACCCAAACCTAACCCTAACCCTAACCCTAATTCTAACTCTAACCCTAACGCAAAACCTAACCCTAACCCTAACGCTAACCCTAACCCTAACCCAAACCCTAACCATAACCCTAACCCTAACCCTAACCCTAACCCTAACCCTAACCTGAACCGTAACCATAACCTTAACCCTAACCCTAACCCTAACGTAAACCCTAAGCCTAACCCAACCCTAACCCTAACCCTAACCCTAACCCTAAATCTAAGGCTAACCGTAACCCCTAACCCTAACCCTAACCCTAACCCTATCCTAACCATAACCCTAACCCTTACCTTAACCCTAACCCTAACCTCAACCCTAACCCTAACCCTAACCCTAACCCTAAGGCAAACCCTAACACTAAACCTAACACTAACCCTAACCCTAACAGTAAACCTAACTCTAAACCTAACCCTAACCCTAACCCAAATCCCTAACCTTAACACTAACCCAAAACCTAACCCTAACCCTAACACTAACCCTAACCCTAGCCCTAACCATAACCTTAACCCTAACGTAAACCCTAAGCCTAACCCAACCCTAACACAAACCTAACCCTAATTCTACCTCTAACCCTAACGCAAACCCTAACCGTAACCCTAACCCTAACCCTAACCTAACCCAAACCGTAACCCTAAACCTAACCCTAACCCTAACCGTAACCCTAACCCTAACACTAACCCTTACCCTAACGCTAACACTAACCCTAACCCCTAACCCTAACCCTAAGCCTAACTCTACCCTAACCCAATCCCTAACCATAACACTAACCCTAACACTAACCCTAACACTAACTCTAACCCTAACGCAAACCCTAACCCTAACCCTAACCCTAACCATAACCCTAACCCTAACCGTAACCCTAACCCTAACCCTTACCCTAACCCTAACCCTAACTCTAACACTTACCTTAACTCCTAACCCTAACCCTAACCCTACCCTAAACCTAACCCTAACCCTAACCCTAACGCAACCCTAACCCTAACCCTAAGCCTAAACCTAACACTAACACTAAACCCTAACCCTAACCCTAACACTTACCCTAACTGTAATCCAAACCCTAACCCTAACCCTAACCCAAACCCTAAAGCTAACCCTAACCCTAACCCTAACCCTAACCCTAACCCTAACTCTAACCCTAATTGTAACCCTAACCCTAACCGTAACCCTAACCCTAACCCCTAATCCTAACCCTAACCCTAACCCTAACCCTAACCCTAACGTAAACCCTAAGCCTAACCCAACCCTAACCCTAACCCTAACCCTAATTCTAACTCTAACCCTAACACTATCCCTAACCCAAATCCTAACACTAACCCTAACCATAACCCTAACCCTAACCCTAACCGTAACCCTAACCCTAACCCCTAATCCTAACCCTAATCCTAACCTTAACCCTAACCCTAACACTAACCCTAACCCCTAACCCTAACCCTAAGCCTAACTCTACCCTAACCCAAACCCTTACCATAACTCTAACCCTAACACTAACCCTAACACTAACTCTAACCCTAACGCAAACCCTACACCTAACCCTAACCCTAACCCTAACAGTAACCCTAATCCTAACCCTAACCCTAACCCTAACACTTACCCTAACCCTAACCCTAACCCTAACCCTAATCCTAACCCTAACCCTATCCCTAACCCTCACCAAAACCCTAAACCTAACCCTAACCCTAACCCTAAACATAACCCTAAACCTAAACCCTAACTGTAACCCTAACCCTACCGTAACCCTAACCCTAACCCTAACCCTTACCATAACCCTAACCCTAACCCTAACCCTAACCCTAAACCCTAACCCGAACTCTAACCCTAACCCTAAATCTAAGGCTAACCGTAACCCCTAACCCTAACCCTAACCCTAACCCTACCCTAACCATAACACTAACCCTTACCCTAACCCTAACCCTAACCTGAACCCTAACCCTAACCCTAACCCTAACCCTAAGGCAAACCCTAACACTAAACCTAACACTAACCCTAACCCTAACAGTAAACCTAACTCTAAACCTAACCCTAACCCTAACCGAAATCCCTAACCTTAACACTAACCCAAAACCTAACCCTAACCCTATCACAAACCCTAACCCTAACCATAACCCTAACCCTAACCCTAACACTAACACTAACACTAAACCCTAAACCTAACTCTAAACCTAACCCAAACACTTACCCTAACCGTAATCCAAACCCTAACCCTAATCCTAACCCTAACCCTAACTCAAACCCTAAACCTAACCCTAACACTAACCCTAACCATAACCCTTACCCTAAACCCTAACCGTAACCCTAACCCTACCGTAACCCTAATCCTAACCCTAACCCTTACCATAACCCTAACCCTTTCCTAACCCTAACCCTAAACCCTAACCCTAACCCTAACCCTAACCCTAACCCTAACCCTAAGCCTAACTCTAAAAGGAAGAGGAACACTGTTCTAAATTCTTTTTTTTAACCCTAACCCTAACCCTAACCCAACCCTATACCTAACCCTAACCCTAACACTAATCCTAACACTAAACCTAACCCTAACCCTAACCCCTAACCCTAACACAAACCCTAAGCCTAACCCTAATCCTAACCCTAAACCTTACCCTAACCCTAACCCAAATCCTAACCCTAACCCTAACCCTAAGCCTAACACAAATCCTAACCCTAACCCTAACCCTAAACCCTAACCCTAACCCTAACCCTAACCTAACCCTAACCCTAACCCTAACCCTAACCCTAACCCTAAACTGAACCCTAACCCTAACCCTAACCCTAACCCTAACGCAAACCCTAACCCAAACCCTAACCCTAACACTAACCCTAACCCTAACACTATCCTTAAACCTCACCCTAACCCTAACCCTAACCCTAACCCTAACTCTATCCCTAACCCTAACCCTTACCCTAACCCTAAACCAAACCCTATAGCTAACCCTAACCATAATCCTAATCCAAATCCTAACCCTAACCCTAAATCTAAGGCTAACCGTAACCCCTAACCCTAACCCTAACCCTAACCCTACCCTAACCATAACCCTAACCCTAACCCTAACCCTAACCTGAACCCTAACCCTAACCCTAACCCTAACCCTAACCCTAAGGCAAACCCTAACACTAAACCTAACACTAACCCTAATCCTAACAGTAAACCTCACTCTAAACCTAACCCTTACCCTAACCCAAATCCCTAACCTTAACACTAACCCAAAACCTAACCCTAACCCTAACCCTAACCATAACACTAACCCTAACCCTAACGTAAACCCTAAGCCTAACCCAAACCTAACCCTAACCCTAACCCTAATTCTAACTCTAACCCTAACGCAAAACCTAACCCTAACCCTAACGCTAACCCTAACCCTAACCCAAACCCTAACCATAACCCTAACCCTAACCCTAACCCTAACCCTAACCTGAACCGTAACCATAACCTTAACCCTAACCCTAACCCTAACGTAAACCCTAAGCCTAACCCAACCCTAACCCTAACCCTAACCCTAACCCTAAATCTAAGGCTAACCGTAACCCCTAACCCTAACCCTAACCCTAACCCTATCCTAACCATAACCCTAACCCTTACCTTAACCCTAACCCTAACCTCAACCCTAACCCTAACCCTAACCCTAACCCTAAGGCAAACCCTAACACTAAACCTAACACTAACCCTAACCCTAACAGTAAACCTAACTCTAAACCTAACCCTAACCCTAACCCAAATCCCTAACCTTAACACTAACCCAAAACCTAACCCTAACCCTAACACTAACCCTAACCCTAGCCCTAACCATAACCTTAACCCTAACGTAAACCCTAAGCCTAACCCAACCCTAACACAAACCTAACCCTAATTCTACCTCTAACCCTAACGCAAACCCTAACCGTAACCCTAACCCTAACCCTAACCTAACCCAAACCGTAACCCTAAACCTAACCCTAACCCTAACCGTAACCCTAACCCTAACACTAACCCTTACCCTAACGCTAACACTAACCCTAACCCCTAACCCTAACCCTAAGCCTAACTCTACCCTAACCCAATCCCTAACCATAACACTAACCCTAACACTAACCCTAACACTAACTCTAACCCTAACGCAAACCCTAACCCTAACCCTAACCCTAACCATAACCCTAACCCTAACCGTAACCCTAACCCTAACCCTTACCCTAACCCTAACCCAAACCCTAACCCTAACCCTAACCCTAACCCTAACCCTAACTCTAACACTTACCTTAACTCCTAACCCTAACCCTAACCCTACCCTAAACCTAACCCTAACCCTAACCCTAACGCAACCCTAACCCTAACCCTAAGCCTAAACCTAACACTAACACTAAACCCTAACCCTAACCCTAACACTTACCCTAACCGTAATCCAAACCCTAACCCTAACCCTAACCCAAACCCTAAAGCTAACCCTAACCCTAACATTAACCCTAACCCTAAACCCTAACCCTAACCCTAATCCTACCGTAATTCTAACCCTAACCCTTACCCTAACCCTAATCCAAACCCTAAACCTAACCCTAACTGTAACCCTAACCCAAACCGTAACCCTAACCCTACCCTAACCCTAACCCTAACCCTAACCCTACCCTAATCCTAACCCTAACGCTTACCCTAACCCTAACACTAGCCCTAACCCTAACCCTAACCCTAACACTAAGCGTAACTCTAAGCCTAATTGTAACCCTAACCCTAACCGTAACCCTAACCCTAACCCCTAATCCTAACCCTAATCCTAACCCTAACCCTATCCCTAACACTAACCCTAACCCCTAACCCTAACCCTAAGACTAACTCTACTCTAACCCAAACCCTTACCATAACCCTAACCCTAACACTAACCCTAACACTAACTCTAACCCTAACGCAAATTCTAAACCTAACCCTAACCCTAAAACTAACAGTAACCCTAACCCTAACCCTAACCCTTACCCTAACTCTAACCCAAACCCTAACCCTAACCCTACCCCTAACCCTAACCCAAACCCTAACCCTAATCCTAACCCTAACCCTAACCCTTACCCTAACCCTAACCCTAACCCTAACCCTAATCCTAACCCTAACCCTAACCCTAACCCTCACCAAAACCCTAAACCTAACCCTAACCCTAACCCTAAACATAACCCTAAACCTAAACCCTAACCGTAACCCTAACCCTACCGTAACCCTAACCCTAACCCTAACCCCAAACCCTAACCCTAACCATAACCCTAACCCTAACCCTAACGTAAACCCTAAGCCTAACCCAACCCTAACCCTAACCCTAACCCTAATTCTAACTCTAACCCTAACGCAAATCCTAACCCTAACCCTAACCCTAAACCTAACCCTAACCTAACCCAAACCGTAACCCTAACCCTAACCCTAACCCTTACCCTAACCCTAACACAAACCCTAACCCAAACCCTAACCCTAACCCTAAACCTAATCCTAACCCTAACCCTAACCATAACCCTAACCCTAACCCTAACCCTAACCCTAACCCTAACCCTAACCCTAACCCTTACCCTAACCCTAACGCAAACACGAACCCTAATCCTACCCTAACCCTAACCCTAACTCTAACACTTACCCTAACCCCTAACCCTAACCCTAACCCTAACCCTACCCTAAACCTAACCCTAACCCAAACCCTAACCCTAACCCTAACGCAACCCTAACCCTAACCCTAAGCCTAAACCTAACACTAACACTAAACCCTAACCCTAACCCTAACACTTACCCTAACCGTAATCCAAACCCTAACCCTAACCCTAACCCAAACCCTAACCCTAACCCTAACCCTAACATTAACCCTAACCCTAAACCCTAACCCTAACCCTAACCCTACCGAACTCTAACCCTAACCATAACCCTTACCCTAACCCTAATCCAAACCCAAAACCTAACCCTAACCGTAACCCTAACCCAAACCGTAACCCTAACCTTAACCCTAACCCTAAGCCTAACCCTAACCCTACCCTAATCCTAACCCTAACGCTTACCCTAACCCTAACCCTAACCCTAACACTAACTCTAACCCTAACACAAACCCTAACCCTAACCCTAACCCTAACGCTAACCCTAAGTAACCATAACCCTAACCCTAACCCTAACCCTAACCCTAACCCTAACCCTAACCTGACCCTAACCCTAACCCTAACCCTAACCCTAACCCTAACCCTAACCCTAATCCTAACCCTAACCCTAACCCTAACCCTCACCAAAACCCTAAACCTAACCCTAACCCTAACCCTAAACATACCCTAAACCTAAACCCTAACCGTAACCCTAACCCTACCGTAACCCTAACCCTAACCCTAACCCTAACCCTTACCATAACCCTAACCCTAACCCTAACCCTAACCCTAAACCCTAACCCGAACTCTAACCCTAACCCTAAATCTAAGGCTAACCGTAACCCCTAACCCTAACCGTAACCCTAACCCTACCCTAACCATAATCCTAATGCTTACCCTAACCCTAACCCTAACCTGAACCCTAACCCTAACCCTAAACCTAACCCTAAGGCAAACCCTAACATGAAACCTAACACTAACCCTAACCCTAACAGTAAACCTAACTCTAAACCTAACTCTAACCCTAACCCAAATCCCTAACCTTAACACTAACCCAAAACCTAACCCTAACCCTATCCCAAACCCTAACCCTAACCATAACCCTAACCCTAACCCTAACGTAAACCCTAAGCCTAACCCAACCCTAACACTAACCATAACCCTAATTCTAACTCTAACCCTAACGCAAATCCTAACCCTAGCCCTAACCCTAAACCTAACCCTAAACTAACCCAAACCGTAACGCTAACCCTAACCCTAACCCTAACCCTTACCCTAACCCTAACACAAACCCTAACCCCTAACCCTAACCCTAAGCCTAACTCTACCCTAACCCAATCCCTAACCATAACCCTAACCCTAACACTAACCCTAAAACTAACTCTAACCCTAACGCAAACCCTAACCCTAATCCTAACCCTAACCCTAACCATAACCCTAACCCTAACCCTAACCCTAACCCTTACCCTAACCCTAACGCAAACACTAACCCTAACCCTACCCTAACCCTAACCCTAACTCTAACACTTACCCTAACCCCTAACCCTAACCCTAACCCTAACCCTACCCTAAACCTAACCCTAACCCAAACCCTAACCCTAACCCTAACGCAACCCTAACCCTAACCCTAAGCCTAAACCTAACACTAACACTAAACCCTAACCCTAACCCTAACACTTACCCTAACCGTAATCCAAACCCTAACCCTAACCCTAACCCAAACCCTAACCCTAACCCTAACCCTAACTTTAACCCTAACCCTAAACCCTAACCCTAACCCTAACCCTACGGTAACTCTAACCCTAACCCTAACCCTTACCCTAACCCTAAACCAAACCCAAAACCTAACCCTAACCGTAACCCTAACCCAAACCGTAACCCTAACCCTAACCCTAACCCTAACCCTAAGCCTAACCCTAACCCTACCCTAATCCTAACCCTAACGCTTACCCTAACCCTAACCCTAACCCTAACACTAACTCTAACCCTAACACAAACCCTAACCCTAACCCTAACCCTAACCCTAACCCTAACTAACCATAACCCTAACCCTAACCCTAACCCTAACCCTAACCCTAACCTGACCCTAACCCTAACCCTAACCCTAAACTGAACCCTAACCCTAACACTAACCCTAACGCAAACCCTAACACAAACCCTAACCCTAAAACTAACCCTAACCCTAACACTAAACTTAAACCTCACCCTAACCCTAACCCTAACTCTAACCCTAACTCTAACCCTTACCCTAACCCTAACCAAAACCCTATAGCTAACCCTAACCCTAACCCAAATCCTAACCCTAACCCTAACCCTAAATCTAAGGCTAACCGTAACCCCTAACCCTAACCCTAACCCTAACCCTACCCTAACCATAACCCTAACCCTTACCCTAACCCTAACCCTACCTGAAATCTAACCCTAACCCTAACCCTAACCCTAACCCTAAGGCAAACCCTAACACTAAACCTAACACTAACCCTAACCCTAACAGTAAACCTAAATCTAAACCTAACCCTAACCCTAACCCAAATCCCTAACCTTAACACTAACCCAAAACCTAACCCTAACCCTAACCCTAACCCTAACCATAACCTTAACACTAACCCTAACGTAAACCCTAAGCCTAACCCAACCCTAACACTAACCCTAACCCTAATTCTAATTCTAACCCTAACGCAAACCATAACCCTAACCCTAACCCTAACCTAACACAAATCGTAACCCTAACCCTAAACCTAACCCTAACCCTTACCCTAACCCTAACACTAACCCTAACCCCTAACCCTAACCCTAAGCCTAACTCTACCCTAACCCAATCCCTAACCATAACCCTAAACCTAACACTAACCCTAACACTAACCCTAACCCTAACGCAAACTCTAACCCTAACCCTTACCCTAACCCTAAAACTAACCGTAACCCTAACCCTAACCATAACCCTTACCCTAACCCTAACCCAAACCCTAACCCTAACCCTAACCCTAACCATAACAATAACCCTAACTCTAACACTTACCCTAACCCCTAACCCTATCCCTACCCTAAACCTAACCTAACCCAAACCATAACCCTAACCCTAACGCAACCCTAACCCTAACCCTAAGCCTAAACCTAACCCTAACCCTAACCCTAACCCTAACCCTAACCCTAACCTAACACAAACCGTAACCCTAACCCTAACCCTAACCCTAACCCTAACCCTTACCCTAACCCTAACACTAACCCTAACCCCTAACCCTAACCCTAAGCCTAACTCTACCCTAACCCAATCCCTAACCATAACCCTAAACCTAACACTAACCCTAACACTAACTCTAACCCTAACGCAAACTCTAACCCTAACCCTAACCCTAACCCTAAAACTAACCGTAACCCTAACCCTAACCATAACCCTTACCCTAACCCTAACCCAAACCCTAACCCTAACCCTAACCCTAACCATAACCATAACCCTAACTCTAACACTTACCCTAACCCCTAACCCTATCCCTACCCTAAACCTAACCCTACCCAAACCCTAACCCTAACCCTAACGCAACCCTAACCCTAACCCTAAGCCTAAACCTAACACTAACACTAAACCCTAACCCTAACCCTAACACTTACCCTAACCGTAATCCAAACCCTAACCCTAACCCTAACCCAAAACCTAAAGCTAACCCTAACCCTAACATTAACCCTAACATTAAACCCTAACCCTAACCCTAACCCTACCGTAACTCTAACCCTAACCCTAAACCTTACCCTAACCCTAATCCAAACCCTAAACCTAACCCTAACCGTAACCCTAACCCAAACCCTAACCCTAACCCTAACCCTAACCCTAACCCTATTCTAATCCTAACCCTAACGCTTACCCTAACCCTAACACTAGCCCTAACCCTAACCCTAACACTAAGCGTAACTCTAATCCTAATTGTAACCCTAACCCTAACCGTAACCCTAAACCTAACACCTAATCCTAACCCTAATCCTAACCCTAACCCTATCCCTAACACTAACCCTAACCCCTAACCCTAACCCTAAGACTAACTCTACCCTAACCCAAACCCTTACCATAACCCTAACCCTAACACTAACCCTAACACTAACTCTAACCCTAACGCAAACCCTAAACCTAACCCTAACCCTAAAACTAACAGCAACCCTAACCCTAACCCTAACCCTTACCCTAACTCTAACCCAAACCATAACCCTAACCCTAACCCTAACCCTAACCCAAACCTTAACCCTAACCCTAACCCTAACCCTAACCCTAACCCTAACCCTTACCCTAACCCTAACCCTAACCCTAACCCTAATCCTAACCCTAACCCTAACCCTAACCCTCACCAAAACCCTAAACCTAACCCTAACCCTAAGCCTAAACATAACCCTAAACCTAAACCCTAACCGTAACCCTAACCCTACCGTAACCCTAACCCTAACCCTAAACCTTACCATAACCCTAACCCTAACCCTAACCCTAACCCTAAACCCTAACCCGAACTCTAACCCTAACCCTAAATCTAAGGCTAACCGTTACCCCTAACCCTAACCCTAACCCTAACCCTACCCTAACCATAACCCTAACGCTTACCCTAACCCTAACCCTAACCTGAACCCTAACCCTAACCCTAACCCTAACCCTAAGGCAAACCCTAACACTAAACCTAACACTAACCCTAACCCTAACAGTAAACCTAACTCTAAACCTAACTCTAACCCTAACCCAAATCCCTAACCTTAACACAAACCCAAAACCTAACCCTAACCCTATCCCAAACCCTAACCCTAACCATAACCCTAACCCTAACCCTAACGTAAACCCTAAGCCTAACCCAACCCTAACACTAACCCTAACCCTAATTGTAACTCTAACCCTAACGCAAATCCTAACCCTAACCCTAAACCTAACCCTAACCTAACCCAAACCGTAACCCTAACCCTAACCCTAACCCTAACCCTTACTCTAACCCTAACACAAACCCTAACCCCTAACCCTAACCCTAAGCCTAACTCTACCCTAACCCAATCCCTAACCATAACCCTAACCCTAACACTAACCCTAACACTAACTCTAACCCTAACACAAACCCTAACACTAATCCTAACCCTAACCCTAACCCTAACCCTAACCCTAACCCTAACCCTAACCCTTACCCTAACCCTAACGCAAACACTAACCCTAACCCTACCCTAACCCTAACCCTAACTCTAACACTTACCCTAACCCCTAACCCTAACCCTAACCCTACCCTAAACCTAACCCTAATCCAAACCCTAACCCTAACGCTAACGCAACCCTAACCCTAACCCTAAGCCTAAACCTAACACTAACACTAAACCCTAACGCTAACACTTACCCTAACCGTAATCCAAACCCTAACCCTAACCCTAACCCAAACCCTAACCCTAACCCTAACCCTAACATTAACCCTAACCCTAAACCCTAACCCTAACCCAAACCCTACCGTAACTCTAACCCTAACCCTAACCCTTACCCTAACCCTAATCCAAACACAAAACCTAACCCTAACCGTAACCCTAACCCAAACCGTAACCCTAACCCTAACCCTAACCCTAACCCTAAGCCTAACCCTAACCCTACCCTAATCCTAACCCTAACGCTTACCCTAACCATAACCCTAACCCTAACACTAACTCTAACCCTAACACAAACCCTAACCCTAACCCTAACCCTAACCCTAACCCTAAACCTAACCCTAATCCTAACTAACCATAACCCTAACCCTAACCCTAACCCTAACCCTAACCCTAACCCTAACCTGACCCTAACCCTAACCCTAACAATAACCCTAACCCTAACCCTAAACTGAACCCTAACCCTAACCCTAACCCTAACGCAAACCCTAACCCAAACCCTAACCCTAACACTAACCCTAACCCTAACACTAACCTTAAACCTCACCCTAACCCTAACCCTAACCCTAACCCTAACCCTAACCCTATTCTAATCCTAACCCTAACGCTTACCCTAACCCTAACACTAGCCCTAACCCTAACCCTAACACTAAGCGTAACTCTAACCCTAATTGTAACCCTAACCCTAACCGTAACCCTAAACCTAACCCCTAATCCTAACCCTAATCCTAACCCTAACCCTATCCCTAACACTAACCCTAACCCCTAACCCTAAACCTAAGACTAACTCTACCCTAACCCAAACCCTTACCATAACCCTAACCCTAACACTAACCCTAACACTAACTCTAACCCTAACGCAAACCCTAAACCTAACCCTAACCCTAAAACTAACAGCAACCCTAACCCTAACCCTAACCCTTACCCTAACTCTAACCCAAACCCTAACCCTAACCCTAACCCTAACCCTAACCCAAACCTTAACCCTAACCCTAACCCTAACCCTAACCCTAACCCTAACCCTTACCCTAACCCTAACCCTAACCCTAACCCTAATCCTAACCCTAACCCTAACCCTAACCCTCACCAAAACCCTAAACCTAACCCTAACCCTAACCCTAAACATAACCCTAAACCTAAACCCTAACCGTAACCCTAACCCTACCGTAACCCTAACCCTAACCCTAACCCTTACCATAACCCTAACCCTAACCCTAACCCTAACCCTAAACCCTAACCCGAACTCTAACCCTAACCCTAAATCTAAGGCTAACCGTAACCCCTAACCCTAACCCTAACCCTAACCCTACCCTAACCATAACCCTAACGCTTACCCTAACCCTAACCCTAACCTGAACCCTAACCCTAACCCTAACCCTAACCCTAAGGCAAACCCTAACACTAAACCTAACACTAACCCTAACCCTAACAGTAAACCTAACTCTAAACCTAACTCTAACCCTAACCCAAATCCCTAACCTTAACACTAACCCAAAACCTAACCCTAACCCTATCCCAAACCCTAACCCTAACCATAACCCTAACCCTAACCCTAACGTAAACCCTAAGCCTAACCCAACCCTAACACTAACCCTAACCCTAATTGTAACTCTAACCCTAACGCAAATCCTAACCCTAACCCTAAACCTAACCCTAACCTAACCCAAACCGTAACCCTAACCCTAACCCTAACCCTTACTCTAACCCTAACACAAACCCTAAACCCTAACCCTAACCCTAAGCCTAACTCTACCCTAACCCAATCCCTAACCATAACCCTAACCCTAACACTAACCCTAACACTAACTCTAACCCTAACACAAACCCTAACACTAATCCTAACCCTAACCCTAACCCTAACCCTAACCCTAACCCTAACCCTAACCCTAACCCTAACCCTTACCCTAACCCTAACGCAAACACTAACCCTAACCCTACCCTAACCCTAACCCTAACTCTAACACTTACCCTAACCCCTAACCCTAACCCTAACCCTACCCTAAGCTAACCCTAATCCAAACCCTAACCCTAACGCTAACGCAACCCTAACCCTAACCCTAAGCCTAAACCTAACACTAACACTAAACCCTAACCCTAACACTTACCCTAACCGTAATCCAAACCCTAAACCTAACCCTAACCCAAACCCTAACCCTAACCCTAACCCTAACATTAACCCTAACCCTAAACCCTAACCCTAACCCAAACCCTACCGTAACTCTAACCCTAACCCTAACCCTTACCCTAACCCTAATCCAAACCCAAAACCTAACCCTAACCGTAACCCTAACCCAAACCGTAACCCTAACCCTAACCCTAACCCTAACCCTAAGCCTAACCCTAACCCTACCCTAATCCTAACTCTAACGCTTACCCTAACCCTAACCCTAACCCTAACACTAACTCTAACCCTAACACAAACCCTAACCCTAACCCTAACCCTAACCCTAATCCTAACTAACCATAACCCTAACCCTAACCCTAACCCCTAACCCTAACCCTAAGTCTAACTCTACCCTAACCCAATCCCTAACCATAACCCTAAACCTAACACTAACCCTAACACTAACTCTAACCCTAACGCAAATTCTAACCCTAACCCTAACCCTAACCCTAAAACTAACCGTAACCCTAACCCTAACCATAACCCTTACCCTAACCCTAACCCAAACCCTAACCCTAACCCTAACCCTAACCCTAACCATAAACATAACCCTAACTCTAACACTTACCCTAACCCCTAACCCTATCCCTACCCTAAACCTAACCCTAACCCAAACCCTAACCCTAACCCTAACGCAACCCTAACCCTAACCCTAAGCCTAAACCTAACCCTAACCCTAACCCTAACCCTAACCCTAACCTAACACAAACCGTAACCGTAACCCTAACCCTAACCCTAACCCTAACCCTTACCCTAACCCTAACCCTAACCCTATCCCCTAACCCTAACCCTAAGCCTAACTCTACCCTAACCCAATCCCTAACCATAACCCTAAACCTAACACTAACCCTAACACTAACTCTAACCCTAACGCAAACTCTAACCCTAACCCTAACCCTAACCCTAAAACTAACAGTAACCCTAACCCTAACCATAACCCTTACCCTAACCCTAACCCAAACCCTAACCCTAACCCTAACGCAACCCTAACCCTAACCCTATGCCTAAACCTAACACTAACACTAACACTAAACCCTATCCCTAACCCTAACACTTACCCTAACCGTAATCCAAACCCTAACCCTAACCCTAACCCAAAACCTAAAGCTAACCCTAACCCTAACATTAACCCTAACATTAAACCCTAACCCTAACCCTAACCCTACCGTAACTCTAACCCTAACCCTTACCCTAACCCTAATCCAAACCCTAAACTGAACCCTAACCGTAACCCTAACCCAAACCGTAACCCTAACCCTAAACCTAAGCCTAACCCTAACCCTAACCCTACCCTAATCCTAACCCTAACGCTTACCCTAACCCTAACACTAACCCTAACCCTAAACCTAATCCTAACACTAAGCGTAACTCTAACCCTAACTGTAACCCTAACCCTAACCGTAACCCTAACCCTAACCCCTAATCCTAACCCTAATCCTAACCCTAACCCTAACCCTAACCCTAACCCTAACCCCTAACCCTAACCCTAAGCCTACCTCTACCCTAACCCAAACCCTTACCATAACCCTAATCCTAAAACTAACCCTAACACTAACTCTAAACCTAACGCAAACCCTAAACCTAACCCTAACCCTAACCGTAACCCTAATCCTAACCCTAACCCTTACCCTAACCCTAACCCAAACCCTAACCCTAACCCTAACCCTAACCCTAACCCAAACCTTAACCCTAACCCTAACACTAACCCTAACCCTTAACCTAACCCTAACCCTTAGTATAACCCTAACCCTAACCCTAACCCTAACCCTAACCCTAACCCTAACCCTAACCCTAAATCTAAGGCTAACCGTAACCCCTAACCCTAACCCTACCACTAACCCTACCCTAACCCTAACCCTAACCCTAACCCTAAGGCAAACCCTAACACTAAACCTAACACTAACCCTAACCCTAACAGTAAACCTAACTCTAAACCTAACCCTAACCCTAACCCAAATCCCTAACCTTAACACTAACCCAAAACCTAACCCTAACCCTAACCCAAACCCTAACCCGAACCATAACCCTAACCCTAACCCTAACGTAAACCCTAAGCCTAACCCAACCCTAACACTAACCCGAACCCTCATTCTAACTCTAACCCTAACGCAAATCCTAACCGTAACCCTAATCCTAACCCTAACCCTAACCTAACCCAAACCGTAACCCTAACCCTAACCCTAACCCTAACCCTAACCCTTACCCTAACCCTAACCATAACCCTAACCCTAACCCTAACCCTAACCCTAACCCTTACCTTAACCCTAACGCAAACACTAACCCTAACCCTAATCCTAACCCTAACCCTAACTCTAACACTTACCCTAACCCCTAACCCTAACCCTAACCCTAACCCTACCCTAAACCTAACCCTAACCCAAACCCTAACCCTAACCCTAACGCAACCCTAACCCTAACCCTAAGCCTAAACCTAACACTATCACTAAACCCTAACCCTAACCCTAACACTTACCCTAACCGTAATCCAAACCCTAACCCTAACCCTAACCCAAACCCTAACCCTAACCCTAACATTAACCCTAACCCTAAACCCTAACCCTAACCCTAACCCTACCGTAACTCTAACCCTAACCCTAACCCTAACCCTTACCCTAACCCTAATCCAAACCCAAAACCTAACCCTAACCGTAACCCTAACCCAAACCGTAACCCTAACCCTAACCCTAACCCTAAGCCTAACCCTAACCCTAACCCTACCCTAATCCTAAACCTAACGCTTACCCTAACCCTAACCCTAACCCTAACCCTAACACTAACTCTAACCCTAACACAAACCCTAACCCTAACCCTAACCCTAAACCTAACCCTAACTAACCGTAACCCTAACCCTAACCGTAACCCTAACCCTAACCCTAACCTGACCCTTACCCTAACCCTAACACTAACCCTAACCCTAAACTGAACCCTAACTCTAACCCTAACCCTAACCCTAACCCTAACCCTAACCCTACCGTAACTCTAACCCTAACCCTAACCCTAACCCTTACCCTAACCCTAATCCAAACCCAAAACCTAACCCTAACCGTAACCCTAACCCAAACCCTAACCCTAACACTAACCCTAACCCTAACACTAACCTTAAACCTCACCCTAACCCTAACCCTAACTCTAACCCTAACTCTAACCCTACCCTAACCCTAACCAAAACCCTATAGCTAACCCTAACCCTAACCCAAATCCTAACCCTATCCCTAACCCTAAATCTAAGGCACCGTAACCCCTAACCCTAACCCTAACCCTAACCCTACCGTAACCATAACCCTAACCCTTACCCTAACCCTAACCCTAACCTGAACCCTAACCCTAACCCTAACCCTAAGGCAAACCCTAACACTAAACCTAACACTAACCCTAACACTAACAGTAAACCTAAATCTAAACCTAACCCTAACCCTAACCCAAATCCCTAACCTTAACACTAACCCAAAACCTAACCCTAACCCTAACCCTAACCCTAACCCTAACCATAACCTTAACCCTAACCCTAACGTAAACCCTAAGCCTAACCCAACCCTAACACTAACCCTAACTCTAATTCTAACTCTAACCCTAACGCAAACCATAACCCTAACCCTAACCCTAACCCTAACCCTAACCTAACCCAAACCGTAACCCTAACCCTAACCCTAACCCTAACCCTAACCCTAACCCTAACCCTTACCCTAACCCTAACACTAACCCTAACCCCTAACCCTAACCCTAAGCCTAACTCTACCCTAACCCAAACCCTTCCCATAACCCTAACCCTAAAACTAACCCTAACACTAACTCTAACCCTAACGCAAACCCTAAACCTAACCCTAACCCTAACCCTAACCGTAATCCTAACCCTAACCCTAACCCTTACCCTAACCCTAACCAAAACCCTAACCCTAACCCTAACCCTAACACAAACCTTAACCCTAACCCTAACCTTAACCATAACCCTTACCCTATCCCTAACACTTACCATAACCCTAACCCTAACCCTAACCATAAACCCTAACCCTAACCCTAAATCTAAGGCTAACCGTAACACCTAACCCTAACCCTAACCCTAACCCTAACCTTAACCTGAACCCTAACCATAACCTTAACCCTAACCCTAACCCTAACGTAAACCCTAAGCCTAACCCAACCCTAACCCTAACCCTAACCCTAATTCTAACTCTAACCCTAACACTAACCCTAACCCAAATCCTAACACTAACCCTAACCCTAACCATAACCCTAACCCTAACCCTAACCGTAACCCTAACCCTAACCCCTAAACCTAACCCTAATCCTAACCCTAACCCTAACCGGAACACTAACCCTAACCCCTAACCCTAACCCTAAGCCTAACTCTACCCTAACCCAAACCCTTACCATAACCCTAACCCTAACACTAACCCTAACACTAACTCTAACCCTAACGCAAACCCTACACCTAACCCTAACCCTAACCCTAACCCTAACAGTAACCCTAACCCTAACCCTAACCCTAACCCTAACCCTAACCCTAACACTTACCCTAACCCTAACCCTAACCCTATCCCTAATCCTAACCCTAACCCTATCCCTAACCCTCACCAAAACCCTAAACCTAACCCTAACCCTAACCCTAAACATAACCCTAAACCTAAACCCTAACTGTAACCCTAACGCTACCGTAACCCTAACCCTAACCCTAACCCTTACCATAACCCTAACCCTAACCCTAACCCTAACCCTCACCCTAAACCCTAACCCGAACTCTAACCCTAACCCTAAATCTAAGGCTAACCGTAACCCCTAACCCTAACCCTAACCCTAACCCTACCCTAACCATAACCCTAACCCTTACCCTAACCCTAACCCTAACCTGAACCCTAACCCTAACCCTAACCCTAACCCTAAGGCAAACCCTAACACTAAACCTAACACTAACCCTAACCCTAACAGTAAACCTAACTCTAAACCTAACCCTAACCCTAACCGAATTCCCTAACCTTAACACTAACCCAAAACCTAACCCTAACCCTATCACAAACCCTAACCCTAACCATAACCCTAACCCTAACCCTAACACTAACACTAACACTAAACCCTAAACCTAACTCTAAACCTAACCCAAACCCTTACCCTAACCGTAATCCAAACCCTAACCCTAATCCTAACCTTAACCCTAACTCAAACCCTAAACCTAACCCTAACACTAACCCTAACCATAACCCTTACCCTAAACCCTAACCGTAACCCTAACCCTACCGTAACCCTAATCCTAACCCTAACCCTTACCATAACCCTAACCCTAACCCTAACCCTAACCCTAAACCCTAACCCTAACCCTAACTCTAACCCTAAGCCTAACTCTAAAAGGAAGAGGAACACTGTTCTAAATTCTTTTTTTTAACCCTAACCCTAACCCTAACCCAACCCTATACCTAACCCTAACCCTAACACTAATCCTAACCTTAAACCTAACCCTAACCCTAACCCCTAACCCTAACACAAACCCTAAGCCTAACCCTAATCCTAACCCTAAACCTTACCCTAACCCTAACCCAAATCCTAACCCTAACCCTAACCCTAAGCCTAACACAAATCCTAACCCTAACCCTAACCCTAACCCTAAACCCTAACCCTAACCCTAACCCTAACCTAACCCTAACCCTAACCCTAACCCTAACCCTAAACTGAACCCTAACCCTAACCCTAACCCTAACCCTAACGCAAACCCTAACCCAAACCCTAACACTAACACTAACCCTAACCCTAACACTAACCTTAAACCTCACCCTAACCCTAACCCTAACCCTAACTCTATCCCTAACCCTAACCCTTACCCTAACCCTAAACCAAACCCTATAGCTAACCCTAACCATAACCCTAATCCAAATCCTAACCCTAACCCTAAATCTAAGGCTAACCGTAACACCTAACCCTAACCCTAACCCTAACCCTACCCTAACCATAACCCTAACCCTAACCCTAACCCTAACCCTAACCCTAACCCTAACCCTAACCCTAACCCTAACCTGAACCCTAACCCTAACCCTAACCCTAACCCTAACCCTAAGGCAAACCCTAACACTAAACCTAACACTAACCCTAATCCTAACAGTAAACCTCACTCTAAACCTAACCCTTACCCTAACCCAAATCCCTAACCTTAACACTAACCCAAAACCTAACCCTAACCCTAACCCTAACCATAACACTAACCCTAACCCTAACGTAAACCCTAAGCCTAACCCAACCCTAACCCTAAACCTAATTCTAACTCTAACCCTAACGCAAAACCTAACCCTAACCCTAACTCTATCCCTAACCCTAACCCTTACCCTAACCCTAAACCAAACCCTATAGCTAACCCTAACCATAACCCTAATCCAAATCCTAACCCTAACCCTAAATCTAAGGCTAACCGTAACACCTAACCCTAACCCTAACCCTAACCCTACCCTAACCATAACCCTAACCCTAACCCTAACCCTAACCCTAACCCTAACCCTAACCCTAACCCTAACCTGAACCCTAACCCTAACCCTAACCCTAACCCTAACCCTAAGGCAAACCCTAACACTAAACCTAACACTAACCCTAATCCTAACAGTAAACCTCACTCTAAACCTAACCCTTACCCTAACCCAAATCCCTAACCTTAACACTAACCCAAAACCTAACCCTAACCCTAACCCTAACCATAACACTAACCCTAACCCTAACGTAAACCCTAAGCCTAACCCAACCCTAACCCTAAACCTAATTCTAACTCTAACCCTAACGCAAAACCTAACCCTAACCCTAACGCTAACCCTAACCCTAACCCAAACCCTAACCATAACCCTAACCCTAACCCTAACCCTAACCCTAACCTGAACCCTAACCATAACCTTAACCCTAACCCTAACCCTAACGTAAACCCTAAGCCTAACCCAACCCTAACCCTAACCCTAAACCTAATTCTAACTCTAACCCTAATACTAACCCTAACCCAAATCCTAACACTAACCCTAACCCTAACCATAACCTTAACCCTAACCCTAACCCTAACCCTAACCCTAACTCTAACCCTAACCCTAACACAAACCCTAACCCTAACCCTAACCCTAATCCTAACCCTAACCCTAACCCTAACTAACCGTAACCCTAACCCTAACCCTAACCCTAACCCTAACCCTAACCCTAAACCTAACCTGACCCTAACCCTAACCCTAACCCTAACCCTAAACCTAACCTGACCCTAACCCTAACCCTAACCCTAACCCTAAACTGAACCCTAAACCTAACCCTAACCCTAAGCCTAACGCAAACCCTAACCCAAACCCTAACCCTAACACTAACCCTAACCCTAACACTAACATTAAACCTCACCCTAACCCTAACCCTAACCCTAACTCTAACCCTAACCCTAACCCTTACCCTAACCCTAATCCAAACCCTATAGCTAACCCTAACCCTAACCCTAACCCAAATCCTAACCCTAACCCTAACCCTAAATCTAAGGCTAACTGTAACCCCTAACCCTAACCCTAACCCTAACCCTACCCTAACCATAACCCTAACCCTTACCTTAACCATAACCCTAACCTCAACCCTAACCCTAACCCTAACCCTAACCCTAACCCTAAGGCAAACCCTAACACTAAACCTAACACTAACCCTAACCCTAACAGTAAACCTAACTCTAAACCTAACCCTAACCCTAACCCAAATCCCTAACCTTAACACTAACCCAAAACCTAACCCTAACCCTAACCCTAACCCTAACCCTAGCCCTAACCATAACCTTAACCCTAACGTAAACCCTAAGCCTAACCCAACCCTAACACAAACCTAACCCTAATTCTACCTCTAACCCTAACGCAAACCCTAACCGTAACCCTAACCCTAACCCTAACCTAACCCAAACCGTAACCCTAAACCTAACCCTAACCCTTACCGTAACCCTAACCCTAACACTAACCCTTACCCTAACGCTAACACTAACCCTAACCCCTAACCCTAACCCTAAGCCTAACTCTACCCTAACCCAATCCCTAACCATAACACTAACCCTAACACTAACCCTAACACTAACTCTAACCCTAACGCAAACCCTAACCCTAACCCTTACCCTAACCCTAACCCAAACCCTAACCCTAACCCTAACCCTAACCCTAACCCTAACTCTAACACTTACCTTAACTCCTAACCCTAACCCTAACCCTACCCTAAACCTAACCCTAACCCTAACCCTAACATTAACCCTAACCCTAAACCCTAACCCTAACCCTAATCCTACCGTAACTCTAACCCTAACCCTTACCCTAACCCTAATCCAAACCCTAAACCTAACCCTAACCGTAACCCTAACCCAAACCGTAACCCTAACCCTACCCTAACCCTAACCCTAACCCTACCCTAATCCTAACCCTAACGCTTACCCTAACCCTAACACTAGCCCTAACCCTAACCCTAACCCTAACACTAAGCGTAACTCGAACCCTAATTGTAACCCTAACCCTAACCGTAACCCTAACCCTAACCCCTAATCTAACCCTAATCCTAACCCTAACCCTATCCCTAACACTAACCCTAACCCCTAACCCTAACCCTAAGACTAACTCTACCCTAACCCAAACCCTTACCATAACCCTAACCCTAACACTAACCCTAACACTAACTCTAACCCTAACGCAAATCCTAAACCTAACCCTAACCCTAAAACTAACAGTAACCCTAACCCTAACCCTAACCCTTACCCTAACTCTAACCCAAACCCTAACCCTAACCCTACCCCTAACCCTAACCCAAACCTTAATCCTAACCCTAACCCTAACCCTAACCCTAACCCTAAGCCTAACTCTACCCTAATCCAAACCCTAACCATAACCCTAACCCTAACACTAACCCTAACCCTAACCCTAACCCCCTAACCCTAACCCTAACCCTAACCCTCACCAAAACCCTAAACCTAACCATAACCCTAACCCTAAACATAACCCTAAACCTAAACCCTAACCGTAACCCTAACCCTACCGTAACCCTAACCCTAACCCTAATCCCAAACCCTAACCCTAACCATAACCCTAACCCTAACCCTAACGTAAACCCTAAGCCTAACCCAACCCTAACACTAACCCTAACCCTAATTCTAACTCTAACCCTAACGCAAATCCTAACCCTAACCCTAACCCTAAACCTAACCCTAACCTAACCCAAACCGTAACCCTAACCCTAACCCTAACCCTAACCCTTACCCTAACCCTAACACAAACCCTAACCCCTAACCCTAACCCTAAGCCTAACTCTACCCTAACCCAATCCCTAACCATAACCCTAACCCTAACACTAACCCTAACACTAACTCTAACCCTAACGCAAACCCTAACCCTAATCCTAACCCTAACCCTAACCATAACCCTAACCCTAACCCTAACCCTAACCCTAACCCTAACCCTTACCCTAACCCTAACGCAAACACTAACCCTAACCCTACCCTAACCCTAACCCTAACTCTTACACTTACCCTAACCCCTAACGCTAACCCTAACCCTAACCCTACCCTAAACCTAACCCTAACCCAAACCCTAACCCTAACCCTAACGCAACCCTAACCCTAACCCTAAGCCTAAACCTAACACTAACACTAAACCCTAACCCTAACCCTAACACTTACCCTAACCGTAATCCAAACCCTAACCCTAACCCTAACCCAAACCCTAACCCTAACCCTAACCCTAACATTAACCCTAACCCTAAACCCTAACCCTAACCCTAACCCTACCGTAACTCTAACCCTAAACCTAACCCTTACCCTAACCCTAATCCAAACCCAAAACCTAACCCTAACCGTAACCCTAACCCAAACCGTAACCCTAACCCTAACCCTAACCCTAAGCCTAACCCTAACCCTACCCTAATCCTAACCCTAACGCTTACCCTAACCCTAACCCTAACCCTAACACTAACTCTAACCCTAACACAAACCCTAACCCTAACCCTAACCCTAACCCTAACTAACCATAACCCTAACCCTAACCCTAACCCTAACCCTAACCCTAACCCTAACCTGACCCTAACCCTAACCCTAACCCTAACCCTAACCCTAACCCTAATCCTAACCCTAACCCTAACCCTAACCCTCACCAAAACCCTAAACCTAACCCTAACCCTAACCCTAAACATAACCCTAAACCTAAACCCTAACCGTAACCCTAACCCTACCGTAACCCTAACCCTAACCCTAACCCTTACCATAACCCTAACCCTAACCCTAACCCTAACCCTAACCCTAAACCCTAACCCGAACTCTAACCCTAACCCTAAATCTAAGGCTAACCGTAACCCCTAACCCTAACCCTAACCCTAACCCTACCCTAACCATAATCCTAATGCTTACCCTAACCCTAACCCTAACCCTAAGGCAAACCCTAACACTAAACCTAACACTAACCCTAACCCTAACAGTAAACCTAACTCTAAACCTAACTCTAACCGTAACCCAAATCCCTAACCTTAACACTAACCCAAAACCTAACCCTAACCCTATCCCAAACCCTAACCCTAACCATAACCCTAACCCTAACCATAACGTAAACCCTAAGCCTAACCCAACCCTAACACTAACCCTAACCCTAATTCTAACTCTAACCCTAACGCAAATCCTAACCCTAACCCTACCCTAAACCTAACCCTAACCTAACCCAAACCGTAACCCTAACCCTAACCCTAACCCTAACCCTTACCCTAACCCTAACACAAACCCTAACCCCTAACCCTAACCCTAAGCCTAACTCTACCCTAACCCAATCCCTAACCATAACCCTAACCCTAACACTAACACTAACACTAACTCTAACCCTAACGCAAACCCTAACCCTAATCCTAACCCTAACCCTAACCATAACCTTAACCCTAACCCTAACCCTAACCCTAACCCTTACCCTAACCCTAACGCAAACACTAACCCTAACCCTACCCTAACCCTAACCCTAACTCTAACACTTACCCTAAATCCCTAACCCTAACCCTAACCCTAACCCTATCCTAAACCTAACCCTAACCCAAACCCTAACCCTAACCCTAACGCAACCCTAACCCTAACCCTAAGCCTAAACCTAACACTAACACTAAACCCTAACCCTAACCCTAACACTTACCCTAACCGTAATCCAAACCCTAACCCTAACCCTAACCCAAACCCTAACCCTAACCCTAACCCTAACTTTAACCCTAACCCTAAACCCTAACCCTAACCCTAACCCTACCGTAACTCTAACCCTAACCCTAACCCTTACCCTAACCCTAAACCAAACCCAAAACCTAACCCTAACAGTAACCCTAACCCAAACCGTAACCCTAACCCTAACCCTAACCCTAAGCCTAAACCTAACCCTACCCTAATCCTAACCCTAACGCTTACCCTAACCCTAACCCTAACCCTAACACTAACTCTAACCCTAACACAAACCCTAACCCTAACCCTAACCCTAACCCTAACCCTAACCCTAACTAACCATAACCCTAACCCTAACCCTAACCCTAACCCTAACCTGACCCTAACCCTAACCCTAAACTGAACCCTAACCCTAACCCTAACGCAAACCCTAACACAAACCCTAACCCTAACAATAACCCTAACCCTAACACTAACCTTAAACCTCACCCTAACCCTAACCCTAACTCTAACCCTAACTCTAACCCTTACCCTAACCCTAACCAAAACCCTATAGCTAACCCTAACCCTAACCCAAATCCTAACCCTAACCCTAACCCTAAATCTAAGGTTAACCGTAACCCCTAACCCTAACCCTAACCCTAACCCTACCCTAACCATAACCCTAACCCTTACCCTAACCCTAACCCTACCTGAAACCTAACCCTAACCCTAACCCTAACCCTAACCCTAACCCTAAGGCAAACCCTAACACTAAACCTAACACTAACCCTAACCCTAACAGTAAACCTAAATCTAAACCTAAACCTAACCCTAACCTAAATCCCTAACCTTAACACTAACCCAAAACCTAACCCTAACCCTAACCCTAACCCTAACCATAACCATAACCCTAACTCTAACACTTACCCTAACCCCTAACCCTATCCCTACCCTAAACCTAACCTAACCCAAACCATAACCCTAACCCTAACGCAACCCTAACCCTAACCCTAAGCCTAAACCTAACCCTAACCCTAACCCTAACCCTAACCCTAATCTAACACAAACCGTAACCCTAACCCTAACCCTAACCCTAACCCTAACCCTTACCCTAACCCTAACACTAACCCTAACCCCTAACCCTAACCCTAAGCCTAACTCTACCCTAACCCAATCCCTAACCATAACCCTAAACCTAACACTAACCCTAACACTAACTCTAACCCTAACGCAAACTCTAACCCTAACCCTAACCCTAACCGTAAAACTAACCGTAACCCTAACCCTAACCATAACCCTTACCCTAACCCTAACCCAAACCCTAACCCTAACCCTAACCCTAACCATAACCCTAACTCTAACACTTACCCTAACCCCTAACCCTATCCCTACCCTAAACCTAACCCTAACCCAAACCCTAACCCTAACCCTAACGCAACCCTAACCCTAACCCTAAGCCTAAACCTAACACTAACACTAAACCCTAACCCTAACCCTAACACTTACCCTAACCGTAATCCAAACCCTAACCCTAACCCTAACCCAAAACCTAAAGCTAACCCTAACCCTAACATTAACCCTAACATTAAACTCTAACCCTAACCCTAACCCTACCGTAACTCTAACCCTAACCCTAACCCTTACCCTAACCCTAATCCAAACCCTAAACCTAACCCTAACCGTAACCCTAACCCAAACCCTAACTCTAACCCTAACCCTAACCCTAACCCTAACCCTACCCTAATCCTAACCCTAACGCTTACCCTAACCCTAACACTAGCCCTAACCCTAACCCTAACACTAAGCGTAACTCTAACCCTAATTGTAACCCTAACCCTAACCGTAACCCTAACCCTAACCCCTAATCCTAACCCTAATCCTAACCCTAACCCTAACCCTATCCCTAACACTAACCCTAACCCCTAACCCTAACCCTAAGTCTAACTCTACCCTAACCCAAACCCTTACCATAACCCTAACCCTAACACTAACCCTAACACTAACTCTAACCCTAACGCAAACCCTAAACCTAACCCTAACCCTAAAACTAACAGTAACCCTAACCCTAACCCTAACCCTTACCCTAACTCTAACCCAAACCCTAACCCTAACCCTAACCCTAACCCAAACCTTAACCCTAACCCTAACCCTAACCCTAACCCTAACCCTAACCCTTACCCTAACCCTAACCCTAACCCTAACCCTAACCCTAATCCTAACCCTAACCCTAACCCTAACCCTCACCAAAACCCTAAACCTAACCCTAACCCTAACCCTAAACATAACCCTAAACCTAAACCCTAACCGTAACCCTAACCCTACCGTAACCCTAACCCTAACCCTAACCCTTACCATAACCCTAACCCTAACCCTAACCCTAACCCTAAACCCTAACCCGAACTCTAACCCTAACCCTAAAACTAAGGCTAACCGTAACCCCTAACCCTAACCCTAACCCTACCCTAACCATAACCCTAACGCTTACCCTAACCGTAACCCTAACCTGAACCCTAACCCTAACCCTAACCCTAACCCTAAGGCAAACCCTAACACTAAACCTAACACTAACCCTAACCCTAACAGTAAACCTAACTCTAAACCTAACTCTAACCCTAACCCAAATCCCTAAACTTAACACTAACCCAAAACCTAACCCTAACCCTATCCCAAACCCTAACCCTAACCATAACCCTAACCCTAACCCTAACGTAAACCCTAAGCCTAACCCAACCCTAACACTAACCCTAACCCTAATTGTAACTCTAACCCTAACGCAAATCCTAACCCTAACCCTAAACCTAACCCTAACCTAACCCAAAGAGTAACCCTAACCCTAACCCTAACCCTTACTCTAACCCTAACACAAACCCTAACCCCTAACCCTAACCCTATGCCTAACTCTACCCTAACCCAATCCCTAACCATAACCCTAACCCTAACACTAACCCTAACACTAACTCTAACCCTAACGCAAACCCTAACCCTAATCCTAACCCTAACCCTAACCATAACCCTAACCCTAACCCTAACCCTAACCCTTACCCTAACCCTAACGCAAACACTAACCCTAACCCTACCCTAACCCTAACCCTAACTCTAACACTTACCCTAACCCCTAACCCTAACCCTAACCCTAACCCTACCCTAAACCTAACCCTAACCCAAACCCTAACCCTAACGCTAACGCAACCCTAACCCTAACCCTAAGCCTAAACCTAACACTAACACTAAACCCTAACCCTTACCCTAACACTTACCCTAACCGTAATCCAAACCCTAACCCTAACCCTAACCCAAACCCTAACCCTAACCCTAACCCTAACATTAATTCTAACCCTAAACCCTAACCCTAACCCAAACCCTACCGTAACTCTAACCCTAACCCTAACCCTTACCCTAACCCTAATCCAAACCCAAAACCTAACCCTAACCGTAACCCTAACCCAAACCGTAACCCTAACCCTAACCCTAACCCTAAGCCTAACCCTAACCCTACCCTAATCCTAACCCTAACGCTTACCCTAACCCTAACCCTAACACTAACTCTAACCCTAACACAAACCCTAACCCTAACCCTAACCCTAACCCTAACACTAACCCTAATCCTAACTAACCATTACCCTAACCCTAACCCTAACCCTAACCCTAACCCTAACCCTAACCTGACCCTAACCCTAACCCTAACCCTAACCCTAACCCTAAACTGAACCCTAACCCTAACCCTAACCCTAACGCAAACCCTAACACAAACCCTAACCCTAACACTAACCCTAACCCTAACACTAACCTTAAACCTCACCCTAACCCTAACCCTAACTTTAACCCTAACTCTAACCCTTACCCTAACACTAACCAAAACCCTATAGCTAACCCTAACCCTAACCCAAATCCTAACCCTAACCCTAACCCTAAATCTAAGGCTAACCGTAACCCCTAACCGTAACCCTAACCCTAACCCTACCCTAACCATAACCCTAACCCTTACCCTAACCCTAACCCTACCTGAAACCTAACCCTAACCCTAACCCTAACCCTAACCCTAACCCTAACCCTAAGGCAAACCCTAACACTAAACCTAACACTAACCCTAACCCTAACAGTAAACCTAAATCTAAACCTAACCCTAACCCTAACCCAAATCCCTAACCTTAACACTAACCCAAAACCTAACCCTAACCCTAACCCTAACCATAACCTTAACCCTAACCCTAACGTAAACCCTAAGCCTAACCCAACCCTAACACTAACCCTAACCCTAATTCTAATTCTAACCCTAACGCAAACCATAACCCTAACCCTAACCCTAACCCTAACCCTAACCTAACACAAACCGTAACCCTAACCCTAACCCTAACCCTTACCCTAACCCTTACCCTAACCCTAACACTAACCCTAACCCCTAACCCTAACCCTAAGCCTAACTCTACCCTAATCCAATCCCTAACCATAACCCTAAACCTAACACTAACCCTAACACTAACTCTAACCCTAACGCAAACTCTAACCCTAACCCTTACCCTAACCCTAAAACTAACCGTAACCCTAACCCTAACCATAACCCTTACCCTAACCCTAACCCAAACCCTAACCCTAACCCTAACCATAACCATAACCCTAACTCTAACACTTACCCTAACCCCTAACCCTATCCCTACCCTAAACCTAACCTAACCCAAACCATAACCCTAACCCTAACGCAACCCTAACCCTAACCCTAAGCCTAAACCTAACCCTAACCCTAACCCTAACCCTAACCCTAACCTAACACAAATCGTAACCCTAACCCTAACCCTAACCCTAACCCTAACCCTTACCCTAACCCTAACCCCTAACCCTAACCCTAAGCCTAACTCTACCCTAACCCAATCCCTAACCATAACCCTAAACCTAACACTAACCCTAACCCTAACCCTAATCCTAACACTAAGCGTAACTCTAACCCTAACTGTAAACCTAACCCTAACCGTAACCCTAACCCTAACCCCTAATCCTAACCCTAATCCTAACCCTAAACCTAACCCTAACCCTAACCCTAACCCCTAACCCTAACCCTAAGCCTACCTCTACCCTAACCCAAACCCTTACCATAACCCTAATCCTAAAACTAACCCTAACACTAACTCTAAACCTAACGCAAACCCTAAACCTAACCCTAACCCTAACCCTAACCGTAACCCTAACCCTAACCCTAACCCTTACCCTAACCCTAACCCAAACCCTAACCCTAACCCTAACCCTAACCCAAACTTTAACCCTAACCCTAACACTAACCCTAACCCTTAACCTCACCCTAACCCTTAGTATAACCCTAACCCTAACCCTAACCCTAACCCTAACCCTAAATCTAAGGCTAACCGTAACCCCTAACCCTAACCCTACAACTAACCCTACCCTAACCATAACCCTAACCCTTACCCTAACCCTAACCTGAACCCTAACCCTAACCCTAACCCTAACCCTAAGGCAAACCCTAACACTAAACCTAACACTAACCCTAACCCTAACAGTAAACCTAACTCTAAATCTAACCCTAACCCTAATCCAAATCCCTAACCTTAACACTAACCCAAAACCTAACCCTAACCCTAACCCAAACCCTAACCCGAACCATAACCCTAACCCTAACCCTAACGTAAACCCTAAGCCTAATCCAACCATAACACTAACCCGAACCCTAATTCTAACTCTAACCCTAACGCAAATCCTAACCGTAACCCTAATCCTAACCCTAACCCTAACCTAACCCAAACCGTAACCCTAACCCTAACCCTAACCCTAACCCTTACCCTAACCCTAACCCTAACCATAACCCTAACCCTAACCCTAACCCTAACCCTAACCCTTACCCTAACCCTAACGCAAACACTAACCCTAACCCTAACCCTAACCCTAACTCTAACACTTACCCTAACCCCTAACCCTAACCCTAACCCTAACCCTACCCTAAACCTAACCCTAACCCAAACCCTAACCCTAACCCTAACGCAACCCTAACCCTAACCCTAAGCCTAAACCTAACACTATCATTAAACCCTAACCCTAACCCTAACACTTACCCTAACCGTAATCCAAACCCTAACCCTAACCCTAACGCAAACCCTAACCCTAACCCTAACATTAACCCTAACCCTAAACCCTAACCCTAACCCTAACCCTACCGTAACTCTAACCCTAACCCTAACCCTAACCCTTACCCTAACCCTAATCCAAACCCAAAACCTAACCCTAACCGTAACCCTAACCCAAACCGTAACCCTAACCCTAACCCTAACCCTAAGCCTAACCCTAACACTAACCCTACCCTAATCCTAAACCTAACGCTTACCCTAACCCTAACCCTAACCCTAAACCTAACCCTAACTAACCGTAACCCTAACCCTAACCGTAACCCTAACCCTAACCCTAACCCTAACCTGACCCTTACCCTAACCCTAACACTAACCCTAACCCTAAACTGAACCCTAACTCTAACCCTGACCCTAACGCAAACCCTAACCCAAACCCTAACCCTAACACTAACCCTAACCCTAACACTAACCTTAAACCTCACCCTAACCCTAACCCTAACTCTAACCCTAACTCTAACCCTACCCTAACCCTAACCAAAACCCTATAGCTAACCCTAACCTTAACCCAAATCCTAACCCTATCCCTAACCCTAAATCTAAGGCACCGTAACCCCTAACCCTAACACTAACCCTAACCCTACCCTAACCATAACCCTAACCCTTACCCTAACCCTAACCCTAACCTGAACCCTAACCCTAACCCTAACCCTAAGGCAAACCCTAACACTAAACCTAACACTAACCCTAACCCTAACAGTAAACCTAAATCTAAACCTAACCCTAACCCTAACCCAAATCACTAACCTTAACACTAACCCAAAACCTAACCCTAACCCTAACCCTAACCCTAACCATAACCTTAACCCTAACCCTAACGTAAACCCTAAGCCTAACCCAACCCTAACACTAACCCTAACCCTAATTCTAACTCTAACCCTAACGCAAACCATAACCCTAACCCTAACCCTAACCCAAACCCTAACCTAACCCAAACCGTAACCCTAACCCTAACCCTAACCCTAACCCTAACCCTAACCCTTACCCTAACCCTAACACTAACCCTAACCCCTAACCCTAACCCTAAGCCTAACTCTACCCTAACCCAATCCCTAACCCTAACCCTAATCCTAACACTAAGCGTAACTCTAACCCTAACTGTAACTCTAACCCTAACCGTAACCCTAACCCTAACCCCTAATCCTAACCCTAATCCTAACACTAACCCTAACCCTAACACTAACCCTAATCCCTAACCCTAACCCTAAGCCTAACTCTACCCTAACCCAAACCCTTCCCATAACCCTAACCCTAAAACTAACCCTAACACTAACTCTAACCCTAACGCAAACCCTAAACCTAACCCTAACCCTAACCCTAACCGTAATCCTAACCCTAACCCTAACCCTTACCCTAACCCTAACCAAAACCCTAACCCTAACCCTAACCCTAACACAAACCTTAACCCTAACCCTAACCTTAACCATAAACCTTACCCTATCCCTAACCCTTACCATAACCCTAACCCTAACCCTAACCCTAAACCCTAACCCTAACCCTAAATCTAAGGCTAACCGTAACACCTAACCCTAACCCTAACCCTAACCCTAACCCTAACCTGAACCCTAACCATAACCTTAACCCTAACCCTAACCCTAACGTAAACCCTAAGCCTAACCCAACCCTAACCCTAACCCTAACCCTAATTCTAACTCTAACCCTAACACTAACCCTAACCCAAATCCTAACACTAACCCTAACCCTAACCATAACCCTAACCCTAACCCTAACCGTAACCCTAACCCTAACCCCTAATCCTAACCCTAATCCTAACCCTAACCCTAACCGGAACACTAACCCTAACCCCTAACCCTAACCCTAAGCCTAACTCTACCCTAACCCAAACCCTTACCATAACCCTAACCGTAACACTAATCCTAACACTAACTCTAACCCTAACGCAAACCCTACACCTAACCCTAACCCTAACCCTAACCCTAACAGTAACCCTAACCCTAACCCTAACCCTAACCCTAACCCTAACCCTAACACTTACCCTAACCCTAACCCTAACCCTAATCCTAACCCTAACCCTATCCCTAACCCTCACCAAAACCCTAAACCTAACCCTAACCCTAACCCTAAACATAACCCTAAACCTAAACCCTAACTGTAACCCTAACGCTACCGTAACCCTAACCCTAACCCTAACCCTTACCATAACCCTAACCCTAACCCTAACCCTAACCCTAACCCTAACCCTAAACCCTAACCCGAACTCTAACCCTAACCCTAAATCTAAGGCTAACCGTAACCCCTAACCCTAACCCTAACCCTAACCCTACCCTAACCATAACCCTAACCCTTACCCTAACCCTAACCCTAACCTGAACCCTAACCCTAACCCTAACCCTAAGGCAAACCCTAACACTAAATCTAACACTAACCCTAACCCTAACAGTAAACCTAACTCTAAACCTAACCCTAACCCTAACCGAATTCCCTAACCTTAACACTAACCCAAAACCTAACCCTAACCCTATCACAAACCCTAACCCTAACCATAACCCTAACCCTAACCCTAACACTAACACTAACACTAAACCCTAAACCTAACTCTAAACCTAACCCAAACCCTTACCCTAACCGTAATCCAAACCCTAACCCTAATCCTAACCCTAACCCTAACTCAAACCCTAAACCTAACCCTAACACTAACCCTAACCATAACCCTTACCCTAAACCCTAACCGTAACCCTAACCCTACCGTAACCCTAATCCTAACCCTAACCCTTACCATAACCCTAACCCTAACCCTAACCCTAACCCTAAACCCTAACCCTAACCCTAACTCTAACCCTAAGCCTAACTCTAAAAGGAAGAGGAACACTGTTCTAAATTCTTTTTTTTAACCCTAACCCTAACCCTAACCCAACCCTATACCTAACCCTAACCCTAACAGTAATCCTAACCCTAAACCTAACCCTAACCCTAACCCCTAACCCTAACACAAACCCTAAGCCTAACCCTAATCCTAACCCTAAACCTTACCCTAACCCTAACCCAAATCCTAACCCTAACCCTAACCCTAAGCCTAACACAAATCCTAACCCTAACCCTAACCCTAACCCTAAACCCTAACCCTAACCCTAACCCTAACCTAACCCTAACCCTAACCCTAACCCTAACCCTAACCCTAACCCTAAACTGAACCCTAACCCTAACCCTAACCCTAACCGTAACGCAAACCCTAACCCAAACCCTAACCCTAACACTAACCCTAACCCTAACACTAACCTTAAACCTCACCCTAACCCTAACCCTAACCCTAACCCTAACTCTATCCCTAACCCTAACCCTTACCCTAACCCTAAACCAAACCCTATAGCTAACCCTAACCATAACCCTAATCCAAATCCTAACCCTAACCCTAAATCTAAGGCTAACCGTAACCCCTAACCCTAACCCTAACCCTAACCCTACCCTAACCATAACCCTAACCCTAACCCTAACCCTAACCCTAACCCTAACCCTAACCTGAACCCTAACCCTAACCCTAACCCTAACCCTAACCCTAAGGCAAACCCTAACACTAAACCTAACACTAACCCTAATCCTAACAGTAAACCTCACTCTAAACCTAACCCTTACCCTAACCCAAATCCCTAACCTTAACACTAACCCAAAACCTAACCCTAACCCTAACCCTAACCATAACACTAACCCTAACCCTAACGTAAACCCTAAGCCTAACCCAACCCTAACCCTAACCCTAACCCTAATTCTAACTCTAACCCTAACGCAAAACCTAACCCTAACCCTAACGCTAACCCTAACCCTAACCCAAACCCTAACCATAACCCTAACCCTAACCCTAACCCTAACCTGAACCCTAACCATAACCTTCACCCTAACCCTAACCCTAACGTAAACCCTAAGCCTAACCCAACCCTAACCCTAACCCTAACCCTAATTCTAACTCTAACCCTAATACTAACCCTAACCCAAATCCTAACACTAACCCTAACCCTAACCATAACCTTAACCCTAACCCTAACCCTAACCCTAACACTAACTCTAACCCTAACACAAACCCTAACCCTAACCCTAACCCTAACCCTAACCCTAACCCTAACCCTAACTAACCGTAACCCTAACCCTAACCCTAACCCTAACCCTAACCCTAACCCTAAACCTAACCTGACCCTAACCCTAACCCTAACCCTAACCCTAAACTGAACCCTAACCCTAACCCTAACCCTAAGCCTAACGCAAACCCTAACCCAAACCCTAACCCTAACACTAACCCTAACCCTAACACTAACCTTAAACCTCACCCTAACCCTAACCCTAAGCCTAACTCTAACCCTAACCCTAACCCTTACCGTAACCCTAATCCAAACCCTATAGCTAACCCTAACCCTAACCCTAACCCAAATCCTAACCCTAACCCTAACCCTAAATCTAAGGCTAACCGTAACCCCTAACCCTAACCCTAACCCTAACCCTACCCTAACCATAACCCTAACCCTTACCTTAACCCTAACCCTAACCTCAACCCTAACCCTAACCCTAACCCTAACCCTAACCCTAACCATAAGGAAAACCCTAACACTAAACCTAACACTAACCCTAACCCTAACAGTAAACCTAACTCTAAACCTAACCCTAACCCTAACCCAAATCCCTAACCTTAACACTAACCCAAAACCTAACCCTAACCCTAACCCTAACCCTAACCCTAGCCCTAACCATAACCTTAACCCTAACGTAAACCCTAAGCCTAACCCAACCCTAACACAAACCTAACCCTAATTCTACCTCTAACCCTAACGCAAACCCTAACCGTAACCCTAACCCTAACCCTAACCTAACCCAAAACGTAACCCTAAACCTAACCCTAACCCTTACCGTAACCCTAACCCTAACACTAACCCTTACCCTAACGCTAACACTAACCCTAACCCCTAACCCTAACCCTAAGCCTAACTCTACCCTAACCCAATCCCTAACCATAACACTAACCCTAACACTAACCCTAACACTAACTCTAACCCTAACGCAAACCCTAACCCTAACCCTAACCCTAACCGTAACCCTAACCCTAACCGTAACCCTAACCCTAACCCTTACCCTAACCCTAACCCAAACCCTAACCCTAACCCTAACCCTAACTCTAACCCTAACTCTAACACTTACCTTAACTCCTAACCCTAACCCTAACCCTACCCTAAACCTAACCCTAACCCTAACCCTAAAGCAACCCTAACCCTAACCCTAAGCCTAAACCTAACACTAACACTAAACCCTAACCCTAACCCTAACACTTACCCCAACCGTAATCCAAATCCTAACCCTAACCCTAACCCAAACCCTAAAGCTAACCCTAACCCTAACATTAACCCTAACCCTAAACCCTAACCCTAACGCTAATCCTACCGTAACTCTAACCCTAACCCTTACCCTAACCCTAATCCAAACCCTAAACCTAACCCTAACCGTAACCCTAACCCAAACCGTAACCCTAACCCTACCCTAACCCTAACCCTAACCCTACCCTAATCCTAACCCTAACGCTTACCCTAACCCTAACACTAGCCCTAACCCTAACCCTAAACCTAACACTAAGCGTAACTCGAACCCTAATTGTAACCCTAACCCTAACCGTAACCCTAATCCTAACCCCTAATCCTAACCCTAATCCTAACCCTAACCCTATCCCTAACACTAATCCTAACCCCTAACCCTAACCCTAAGACTAACTCTACCCTAACCCAAACCCTTACCATAACCCTAACCCTAACACTAACCCTAACACTAACTCTAACCCTAACGCAAATCCTAAACCTAACCCTAACCCTAAAACTAACAGTAACCCTAACCCTAACCCTAACCCTTACCCTAACTCTAACCCAAACCCTAACCCTAACCCTACCCCTAACCCTAACCCAAACCTTAACCCTAACCCTAACCCTAACCCTAACCCTTACCCTAACCCTAACCCTAACCCTAACCCTAATCCTAACCCTAACCCTAACCCTAACCTTCACCAAAACCCTAAACCTAACCCTAACCCTAACCCTAAACATAACCCTAAACCTAAACCCTAACCGTAACCCTAACCCTACCGTAACCCTAACCCTAACCCTAACCCCAAACCCTAACCCTAACCATAACCCTAACCCTAACCCTAACGTAAACCCTAAGCCTAACCCAACCCTAACACTAACCCTAACCCTAATTCTAACTCTAACCCTAACGCAAATCCTAACCCTAACCCTAACCCTAAACCTAACCCTAACCTAACCCAAACCGTAATCCTAACCCTAACCCTAACCCTAACCCTTACCCTAACCCTAACACAAACCCTAACCCCTAACCCTAACCCTAAGCCTAACTCTACCCTAAACCAATCCCTAACCATAACCCTAACACTAACACTAACCCTAACACTAACTCTAACCCTAACGCAAACCCTAACCCTAATCCTAACCCTAACCCAAACCATAACCCTAACCCTAACCCTAACCCTAACCCTTACCCTAACCCTAACGCAAACACTAACCCTAACCCTACCCTAACCCTAACCCTAACTCTTACACTTACCCTAACCCCTAACCCTAACCCTAACCCTAACCCTACCCTAAACCTAACCCTAACCCAAACCCTAACCCTAACCCTAACGCAACCCTAACCCTAACCCTAAGCCTAAACCTAACACTAACACTAAACCCTAACCCTAACCCTAACACTTACCCTAACCGTAATCCAAACCCTAACCCTAACCCTAACCCAAACCCTAACCCTAACCCTAACCCTAACATTAACCCTAACCCTAAACCCTAACCCTAACCCTAACCCTACCGTAACTCTAACCCTAAACCTAACCCTTACCCTAACCCTAATCCAAACCCAAAACCTAACCCTAACCGTAACCCTAACCCAAACCGTAACCCTAACCCTAACCCTAACCCTAAGCCTAACCCTAACCCTACCCTAATCCTAACCCTAACGCTTACCCTAACCCTAACCCTAACCCTAACACTAACTCTAATCCTAACACAAACCCTAACCCTAACCTTAACCCTAACCCTAACTAACCATAACCCTAACCCTAACCCTAACCCTAACCCTAACCCTAACCTGACCCTAACCCTAACCCTAACCCTAACCCTAACCCTAATCCTAACCCTAACCATAACCCTAACCCTCACCAAAACCCTAAACCTAACCCTAACCCTAACCCTAAACATAACCCTAAACCTAAACCCTAACCGTAACCCTAACCCTACCGTAACCCTAACCCTAACCCTAACCCTTACCATAACCCTAACCCTAACCCTAACCCTAACCCTAAACCCTAACCCGAACTCTAACCCTAACCCTAAATCTAAGGCTAACCGTAACCCCTAACCCTAACCCTAACCCTAACCCTACCCTAACCATAATCCTAATGCTTACCCTAACCCTAACCCTAACCTGAACCCTAACCCTAACCCTAACCCTAACCCTAAGGCAAACCCTAACACTAAACCTAACACTAACCCTAACCCTAACAGTAAACCTAACTCTAAACCTAACTCTAACCGTAACCCAAATCCCTAACCTTAACACTAACCCAAAACCTAACCCTAACCCTATCCCAAACCCTAACCCTAACCATAACCCTAACCCTAACCCTAACGTAAACCCTAAGCCTAACCCAACCCTAACACTAACCCTAACCCTAATTCTAACTCTAACCCTAACGCAAATCCTAACCCTAACCCTACCCTAAACCTAACCCTAACCTAACCCAAACCGTAACCCTAACCCTAACCCTAACCCTAACCCTTACCCTAACCCTAACACAAACCCTAACCCCTAACCCTAACCCTAAGCCTAACTCTAACCTAACCCAATCCCTAACCATGAAACTAACCCTAACACTAACCCTAACACTAACTCTAACCCTAAGGCAAACCCTAACCCTAATCCTAACCCTAACCCTAACCATAACCCTAACCCTAACCCTAACCCTAACCCTTACCCTAACCCTAACGCAAACACTAACCGTAACCCTACCCTAACCCTAACCCTAACTCTAACACTTACCCTAACCCCTAACCCTAACCCTAACCCTAACCCTATCCTAAACCTAACCCTAACCCAAACCCTAACCCTAACCCTAACGCCACCCTAACCCTAACCCTAAGCCTAAACCTAACACTAACACTAAACCCTAACCCTAACCCTAACACTTACCCTAACCGTAATCCAAACCCTAACCCTAACCCTAACCCAAACCCTAACCCTAACCCTAACCCTAACTTTAACCCTAACCCTAAACCCTAACCCTAACCCTAACCCTACCGTAACTCTAACCCTAACCCTAACCCTTACCCTAACCCTAAACCAAACCCAAAACCTAACCCTAACCGTAACCCTAACCCAAACCGTAACCCTAACCCTAACCCTAACCCTAAGCCTAACCCTAACCCTACCCTAATCCTAACCCTAACGCTTACCCTAACCCTAACCCTAACCCTAACACTAACTCTAACCCTAACACAAACCCTAACCCTAACCCTAACCCTAACCCTAACTAACCATAACCCTAACCCTAACCCTAACCCTACCCCTAACCCTAACCTGACCCTAACCCTAACCCTAACCCTAACCCTAACCCTAACCCTAAACTGAACCCTAACCCTAACCCTAACGCAAACCCTAACACAAACCCTAACCCTAACACTAACCCTAACCCTAACACTAACCTTAAACCTCACCCTAACCCTAACCCTAACTCTAACCCTAACTCTAACCCTTACCCTAACCCTAACCAAAACCCTATAGCTAACCCTAACCCTAACCCAAATCCTAACCCTAACCCTAACCCTAAATCTAAGGTTAACCGTAACCCCTAACCCTAACCCTAACCCTAACCCTACCCTAACCATAACCCTAACCCTTACCCTAACCCTAACCCTACCTGAAACCTAACCCTAACCCTAACCCTAACCCTAACCCTAACCCTAACCCTAACCCTAACCCTAAGGCAAACCCTAACACTAAACCTAACACTAACCCTAACCCTAACAGTAAACCTAAATCTAAACCTAACCCTAACCCTAACCCAAATCCCTAACCTTAACACTAACCCAAAACCTAACCCTAACCCTAACCCTAACCCTAACCATAACCTTAACCCTAACCCTAAGCCTAACCCAACCCTAACACTAACCCTAACCCTAATTCTAATTCTAACCCTAACGCAAACCATAACCCTAACCCTAACCCTAACCCTAACCCTAACCTAACACAAACCGTAACCCTAACCCTAACCCTAACCCTAACCCTAACCCTTACCCTAACCCTAACACTAACCCTAACCCCTAACCCTAACCCTAAGCCTAACTCTACCCTAACCCAATCCCTAACCATAACCCTAAACCTAACACTAACCCTAACTTTAACTCTAACCCTAACGCAAACTCTAACCCTAACCCTTACCCTAACCCTAAAACTAACCGTAACCCTAACCCTAACCATAACCCTTACCCTAACCCTAACCCAAACCCTAACCCTAACCCTAACCATAACCATAACCCTAACTCTAACACTTACCCTAACCCCTAACCCTATCCCTACCCTAAACGTAACCCTAACCCAAACCCTAACCCTAACCCTAACGCACCCCTAACCCTAACCCTAAGCCTAAACCTAACACTAACACTAAACCCTAACCCTAACCCTAACACTTACCCTAACCGTAATCCAAACCCTAACCCTAACCCTAACCCAAAACCTAAAGCTAACCCTAACCCTAACATTAACCCTAACATTAAACCCTAACCCTAACCCTAACCCTACCGTAACTCTAACCCTAAACCTAACCCTTACCCTAACCCTAATCCAAACCCTAAACCTAACCCTAACCGTAACCCTAACCCAAACCCTAACCCTAACCCTAACCCTAACCCTAACCCTACCCTAATCCTAACCCTAACGCTTACCCTAACCCTAACACTAGCCCTAACCCTAACCCTAACACTAAGCGTAACTCTAACCCTAAATGTAACCCTAACCCTAACCGTAACCCTAACACTAACCCCTAATCCTAACCCTAATCCTAACCCTAACCCTATCCCTAACACTAACCCTAACCCCTAACCCTAACCCTAAGACTAACTCTACCCTAACCCAAACCCTTACCATAACCCTAACCCTAACACTAACCCTAACACTAACTCTAACCCTAACGCAAACCCTAAACCTAACCCTAACCCTAAAACTAACAGTAACCCTAAACCTAACCCTAACCCTTACCCTAACTCTAACCCAAACCCTAACCCTAACCCTAACCCTAACCCAAACCTTAACCCTAACCCTAACCCTAACCCTAACCCTTACGCTAACCCTAACCCTAACCCTAACCCTAATCCTAAACCTAACCCTAACCCTAACCCTCACCAAAACCCTAAACCTAACCCTAACCCTAACCCTAAACATAACCCTAAACCTAAACCCTAACCGTAACCCTAACCCTACCGTAACCCTAACCCTAACCCTAACCCTTACCATAACCCTAACCCTAACCCTAACCCTAACCCTAAACCCTAACCCGAACTCTAACCCTAACCCTAAATCTAAGGCTAACCGTAACCCCTAACCCTAACCCTAACCCTACCCTAACCATAACCCTAACGCTTACCCTAACCGTAACCCTAACCTGAACCCTAACCCTAACCCTAACCCTAACCCTAAGGCAAACCCTAACACTAAACCTAACACTAACCCTAACCCTAACAGTAAACCTAACTCTAAACCTAACTCTAACCCTAACCCAAATCCCTAACCTTAACACTAACCCAAAACCTAACCCTAACCCTATCCCAAACCCTAACCCTAACCATAACCCTAACCATAACCCTAACGTAAACCCTAAGCCTAACCCAACCCTAACACTAACCCTAACCCTAATTGTAACTCTAACCCTAACGCAAATCCTAACCCTAAGCCTAAACCTAACCCTAACCTAACCCAAACCGTAACCCTAACCCTAACCCTAACCCTAACCCTAACCCTAACATTAACCCTAACCCTAAACCCTAACCCTAACCCAAACCCTACCGTAACTCTAACCCTAACCCTAACCCTTACCCTTACCCTAATCCAAACCCAAAACCTAACCCTAACCGTAACCCTAACCCAAACCGTAACCCTAACCCTAACCCTAACCCTAAGCCTAACCCTAATCCTACCCTAATCCTAACCCTAACGCTTACCCTAACCCTAACCCTAACACTAACTCTAACCCTAACACAAACCCTAACACTAACCCTAACCCTAACCCTAACCCTAACCCTAATCCTAACTAACCATAACCCTAACCCTAACCCTAACCCTAACCCTAACCCTAACCTGACCCTAACCCTAACCCTAACCCTAACCCTAACCCTAACCCTAACCCTAACCCTAAGGCAAACCCTAACACTAAACCTAACACTAACCCAAATCCCTAACCTTAACACTAACCCAAAACCTAACCCTAACCCTAACCCTAACCCTAACCATAACCTTAACCCTAACCCTAACGTAAACCCTAAGCCTAACCCAACCCTAACACTAACCCTAACCCTAATTCTAATTCTAACCCTAACGCAAACCATAACCCTAACCCTAACCCTAACCTAACACAAACCGTAACCCTAACCCTAACCCTAACCCTAACCCTTACCCTAACCCTAACACTAACCCTAACCCCTAACCCTAACCCTAAGCCTAACTCTACCCTAACCCAATCCCTAACCATAACCCTAAACCTAACACTAACCCTAACACTAACTCTAACCCTAACGCAAACTCTAACCCTAACCCTTACCCTAACCCTAAAACTAACCGTAACCCTAACCCTAACCATAACCCTTACCCTAACCCTAACCCAAACCCTAACCCTAACCCTAACCCTAACCATAACCATAACCCTAACTCTAACACTTACCCTAACCCCTAACCCTATCCCTACCCTAAACCTAACCTAACCCAAACCATAACCCTAACCCTAACGCAACCCTAACCCTAACCCTAAGCCTAAACCTAACCCTAACCCTACCCTAACCCTAACCCTAACCTAACACAAATCGTAACCCTAACCCTAACCCTAACCCTAACCCTAACCCTTACCCTAACCCTAACACTAACCCTAACCCCTAACCCTAACCCTAAGACTAACTCTACCCTAACCCAATCCCTAACCATAACCCTAAACCTAACACTAACCCTAACACTAACTCTAACCCAAACGCAAACTCTAACCCTAACCCTAACCCTAACACTAAAACTAATCGTAACCCTAACCCTAACCATAACCCTTACCCTAACCCTAACCCAAACCCTAACCCTAACCCTAACCCTAACCATAACCATAACCCTAACTCTAACACTTACCCTAACCCCTAACCCTATCCCTACCCTAAACCTAACCCTAACCCAAACCCTAACCCTAACCCTAACGTAACCCTAACCCTAACCCTAAGCCTAAACCTAACACTAACACTAAACCCTAACCCTAACCCTAACACTTACCCTAACCGTAATCCAAACCCAAACCCTAACTTTAACCCAAAACCTAAAGCTAACCCTAACCCTAACATTAACCCTAACATTAAACCCTAACCCTAACCCTAACCCTACCGTAACTCTAACCCTAACCCTAACCCTTACCCTAACCCTAATCCAAACCCTAAACCTAACCCTAACCGTAACCCTAACCCAAACCCTAACCCTAACCCTAACCCTAACCCTAACCCTACCCTAATCCTAACCCTAACGCTTACCCTAACCCTAACACTAGCCCTAACCCTAACCCTAACACTAAGCGTAACTCTAACCCTAATTGTAACCCTAACCCTAACCGTAACCCTAACCCTAACCCCTAATCCTAACCCTAATCCTAACCCTAACCCTATCCCTAACACTAACCCTAACCCCTAACCCTAACCCTAAGACTAACTCTACCCTAACCCAAACCCTTACCATAACCCTAACCCTAACACTAACCCTAACACTTACTCTAACACTAACGCAAACCCTAAACCTAACCCTAACCCTAAAACTAACAGTAACCCTAACCCTAACCCTAACCCTTACCCTAACTCTAACCCAAACCCTAACCCTAACCCTAACCCTAACCCAAACCTTAACCCTAACCCTAACCCTAACCCTAACCCTAACCCTAACCCTAACCCTTACCCTAACCCTAACACTAACCCTAACCCTAATCCTAACCCTAACCCTAACCCTAACCCTCACCAAAACCCTAAACCTAACCCTAACCCTAACCCTAAACATAACCCTAAACCTAAACCCTAACCGTAACCCTAACCCTACCGTAACCCTAACCCTAACCCTAACCCTTACCATAACCCTAACCCTAACCCTAACCCTAACCCTAAACCCTAACCCGAACTCTAACCCTAACCCTAAATCTAAGGCTAACCGTAACCCCTAACCCTAACCCTAACCCTAACCCAAACCCTAACCCTAACCCTAACCTAACACTAACCCTAACCCTAACAGTAAACCTAACTCTAAACCTAACCCTAACCCTAACCCAAATCCCTAACCTTAACACTAACCCAAAACCTAACCCTAACCCTAACCCAAACCCTAACCCGAACCATAACCCTAACCCTAACCCTAACGTAAACCCTAAGCCTAACCCAACCCTAACACTAACCCGAACCCTCATTCTAACTCTAACCCTAACGCAAATCCTAACCGTAACCCTAATCCTAACCCTAACCCTAACCTAACCCAAACCGTAACCCTAACCCTAACCCTAACCCTAACCCTAACCCTTACCCTAACCCTAACCATAACCCTAACCCTAACCCTAACCCTAACCCTAACCCTTACCTTAACCCTAACGCAAACACTAACCCTAACCCTAATCCTAACCCTAACCCTAACTCTAACACTTACCCTAACCCCTAACCCTAACCCTAACCCTAACCCTACCCTAAACCTAACCCTAACCCAAACCCTAACCCTAACCCTAACGCAACCCTAACCCTAACCCTAAGCCTAAACCTAACACTATCACTAAACCCTAACCCTAACCCTAACACTTACCCTAACCATAATCCAAACCCTAACCCTAACCCTAACCCAAACCCTAACCCTAACCCTAACATTAACCCTAACCCTAAACCCTAACCCTAACCCTAACCCTACCGTAACTCTAACCCTAACCCTAACCCTAACCCTTACCCTAACCCTAATCCAAACCCAAAACCTAACCCTAACCGTAACCCTAACCCAAACCGTAACCCTAACCCTAACCCTAACCCTAAGCCTAACCCTAACCCTAACCCTACCCTAATCCTAAACCTAACGCTTACCCTAACCCTAACCCTAACCCTAACCCTAACACTAACTCTAACCCTAACACAAACCCTAACCCTAACCCTAACCCTAAACCTAACCCTAACTAACCGTAACCCTAACCCTAACCGTAACCCTAACCCTAACCCTAACCTGACCCTTACCCTAACCCTAACACTAACCCTAACCCTAAACTGAACCCTAACTCTAACCCTGACCCTAACGCAAACCCTAACCCAAACCGTAACCCTAACCCTAACCCTAACCCTAACCCTAAGCCTAACCCTAACCCTACCCTAATCCTAACCCTAACGCTTACCCTAACCCTAACCCTAACACTAACTCTAACAGTAACACAAACCTTACCCTAACCCTAACACTAACCCTAACCCCTAACCCTAACCCTAAGCCTAACTCTACCCTAACCCAATCCCTAACCATAACCCTAAACCTAACACTAACCCTAACACTAACTCTAACCCTAACGCAAACTCTAACCCTAACCCTAACCCTAACCCTAAAACTAACCGTAACCCTAACCCTAACATAACCCTTACCCTAACCCTAACCCAAACCCTAACCCTAACCCTAACCCTAACCCTAACCATAACCATAACCCTAACTCTAACACTTACCCTAACCCCTAACCCTATCCCTACCCTAAACCTAACCCTAACCCAAACCCTAACCCTAACCCTAACGCAACCCTAACCCTAACCCTAAGCCTAAACCTAACCCTAACCCTAACCCTAACACTAACCCTAACCTAACACAAACCGTAACCCTAACCCTAACCCTAACCCTAACCCTTACCCTAACCCTAACCCTAACCCTAACCACTAACCCTAACCCTAAGCCTAACTCTACCCTAACCCAATCCCTAACCATAACCCTAAACCTAACACTAACCCTAACACTAACTCTAACCCTAACGCAAACTCTAACCCTAACCCTAACCCTAACCCTAAAACTAACCGTAACCCTAACCCTAACCATAACCCTTACCCTAACCCTAACCCAAACCCTAACCCTAACCCTAACCATAACCATAACCCTAACTCTAACACTTACCCTAACCCCTAACCCTATCCCTACCCTAAACCTAACCCTAACCCAAATCCTAACCCTAACCCTAACGCAACCCTAACCCTAACCCTATGCCTAAACCTAACACTAACACTAACACTAAACCCTAACCCTAACCCTAACACTTACCCTAACCGTAATCCAAACCCTAACCCTAACCCTAACCCAAAACCTAAAGCTAACCCTAACCCTAACATTAACCCTAACATTAAACCCTAACCCTAACCCTAACCCTACCGTAACTCTAACCCTAACCCTAACCCTTACCCTAACCCTAATCCAAACCCTAAACCTAACCCTAATCGTAACCCTAACCCAAACCGTAACCCTAACCCTAAACCTAAGCCTAACCCTAACCCTAACCCTACGCTAATCCTAACCCTAACGCTTACCCTAACCCTAACACTAACCCTAACCCTAACCCTAATCCTAACACTAAGCGTAACTCTAACCCTAACTGTAACCCTAACCCTAACCGTAACCCTAACCCTAACCGTAACCCTAACCCTTACCCTAACCCTAACCCAAACCCTAACCCTAACCCTAACCCTAACCCAAACCTTAACCCTAACCCTAACACTAACCCTAACCCTTAACCCACTCTAACCCTTAGTATAACCCTAACCCTAACCCTAACCCTAACCCTAACCCTAAATCTAAGGCTAACCGTAACCCCTAACCCTAACCCTAACCCTAAACCTAACCCTACCCTAACCATAACCCTAACCCTTACCCTAACCCTAACCCTAACCTGAACCCTAACCCTAACCCTAACCCTAACCCTAAGGCAAACCCTAACACTAAACCTAACACTAACCCTAACCCTAACAGTAAACCTAACTCTAAACCTAACCCTAACCCTAACCCAAATCCCTAACCTTAACACTAACCCAAAACCTAACCCTAACCCTAACCCAAACCCAAACCCGAACCCTAACCCTAACCCTAACCCTAACGTAAACCCTAAGCCTAACCCAACCCTAACACTAACCCTAACCCTAATTCTAACTCTAACCCTAACGCAAATCCTAACCGTAACCCTAATCCTAACCCTAACCCTAACCTAACCCAAACCGTAACCCTAACCCTAACCCTACCCCTAACCCTTACCCTAACCCTAACCCTAACCCTAACCCTAACCCTAACCCTAACCCTTACCCTAACCCTAAGGCAAACACTAACCCTAACCCTAACCCTAACCCTAACCCTAACCCTAACTCTAACACTTACCCTAACCCCTAACCCTAACCCTAACCCTACCCTAAACCTAACCCTAACCCAAACCCTAACCCTAACCCTAACGCAACCCAAACCCTAACCCTAAGCCTAAACCTAACACTATCACTAAACCCGAACCCTAACCCTAACACTTACCCTAACCGTAATCCAAACCCTAACCCTAACCCTAAACCAAACCCTAACCCTAACACTAACATTAACCCTAACCCTAAACCCTAACCCTAACCCTAACCCTACCGTAACTCTAACCCTAACCCTAACCCTTACCCTAACCCTAATCCAAACCCAAAATCTAACCCTAACCGTAACCCTAACCCAAACCGTAACCCTAACCCTAACCCTAACCCTAACCCTAACCCTAAGCCTAACCCTAACCCTAACCCTACCCTAATCCTAAACCTAACGCTTACCCTAACCCTAACCCTAACCCTAACACTAACTCTAACCCTAACACAAACCCAAACCCTAACCCTAAACCTAACCCTAACTAACCGTAACCCTAACCCTAACCGTAACCCTAACCCTAACCCTAACCCTAACCTGACCCTTACCCTAACCCTAACACTAACCCTAACCCTAAACTGAACCCTAACTCTAACCCTGACTCTAACGCAAACCCTAACCCAAACCCTAACCCTAACACTAACCCTAACCCTAACACTAACCTTAAACCTCACCCTAACCCTAAACCTAACTCTAACCCTAACTCTAACCCTTACCCGAACCCTAACCAAAACCCTATAGCTAACCCTAACCCTAACCCAAATCCTAACCCTATCCCTAACCCTAAATCTAAGGCACCGTAACCCCTAACCCTAACCCTAACCCTAACCCTACCCTAACCATAACCCTAACCCTTACCCTAACCCTAACCCTAACCTGAACCCTAACCCTAACCCTAACCCTAAGGCAAACCCTAACACTAAACCTAACACTAACTCTAACCCTAACAGTAAACCTAAATCTAAACCTAACCCTAACCCTAACCCAAATCCCTAACCTTAACACTAACCCAAAACCTAACCCTAACCCTAACCCTAACCCTAACCATAACCTTAACCCTAACCCTAACGTAAACCCTAAGCCTAACCCAACCCTAACACTAACCCTAACCCTAATTCTAACTCTAACCCTAACGCAAACCATAACCCTAACCCTAACCCTAACCCTAACCCTAACCTAACCCAAACCGTAACCCTAACCCTAACCCTAACCCTAACCCTAACCCTAACCCTTACCCTAACCCTAACACTAACCCTAACCCCTAACCCTAACCCTAAGCCTAACTCTACCCTAACCCAATCCCTAACCCTAACCCTAATCCTAACACTAAGCGTAACTCTAACCCTAACTGTAACTCTAACCCTAACAGTAACCCAAACCCTAACCCCTAATCCTAACCCTAATCCTAACACTAACCCTAACCCTAACACTAACCCTAACCCCTAACCCTAACCCTAAGCCTAACTCTACCCTAACCCAAACCCTTCCCATAACCCTAACCCTAAAACTAACCCTAACACTAACTCTAACCCTAACGCAAACCCTAAACCTAACCCTAACCCTAACCCTAACCGTAATCCTAACCCTAACCCTAACCCTTACCCTAACCCTAACCAAAACCCTAACCCTAACACTAACCCTAACACAAACGTTAACCCTAACCCTAACCTTAACCCTAACCCTTACCCTATCCCTAACCCTTACCATAACCCTAACCCTAACCCTAACCCTAAACCCTAACCCTAACCCTAAATCTAAGGCTAACCGTAACACCTAACCCTAACCCTAACCCTAACCCTACCCTAACCGTAATCCAAACCCTAACCCTAACCCTAACCCAAACCCTAACCCTAACCCTAACATTAACCCTAACCCTAAACCCTAACCCTAACCCTAACCCTACCGTAACTCTAACCCTAACCCTAACCCTAACACTTACCCTAACCCTAATCCAAACCCAAAACCTAACCCTAACCGTAACCCTAACCCAAACCGTAACCCTAACCCTAACCCTAACCCTAAGCCTAACCCTAACCCTAACCCTACCCTAATCCTAAACCTAACGCTTACCCTAACCCTAACCCTAACCCTAACCCTAACCCTAACACTAACTCTAACCCTAACACAAACCCTAACCCTAACCCTAACCCTAAACCTAACCCTAACTAACCGTAACCCTAACCCTAACCGTAACCCTAACCCTAACCCTAACCTGACCCTTACCCTAACACTAACACTAACCCTAACCCTAAACTGAACCCTAACTCTAACCCTGACCCTAACGCAAACCCTAACCCAAACCGTAACCCTAACCCTAACCCTAACCCTAACCCTAAGCCTAACCCTAACCCTACCCTAATCCTAACCCTAACGCTTACCCTAACCCTAACCCTAACACTAACTCTAACAGTAACACAAACCTTACCCTAACCCTAACACTAACCCTAACACCTAACCCTAACCCTAAGCCTAACTCTACCCTAACCCAATCCCTAACCATAACCCTAAACCTAACACTAACCCTAACACTAACTCTAACCCTAACGCAAACTCTAACCCTAACCCTAACCCTAACCCTAAAACTAACCGTAACCCTAACCCTAACATAACACTTACCCTAACCCTAACCCAAACCCTAACCCTAACCCTAACCCTAACCCTAACCATAACCATAACCCTAACTCTAACACTTACCCTAACCCCTAACCCTATCCCTACCCTAAACCTAACCCTAACCCAAATCCTAACCCTAACCCTAACGCAACCCTAACCCTAACCCTATGCCTAAACCTAACACTAACACTAACACTAAACCCTAACCCTAACCCTAACACTTACCCTAACCGTAATCCAAACCCTAACCCTAACCCTAACCCAAAACCTAAAGCTAACCCTAACCCTAACATTAACCCTAACATTAAACCCTAACCCTAACCATAACCCTACCGTAACTCTAACCCTAACCCTAACCCTTACCCTAACCCTAATCCAAACCCTAAACCTAACCCTAATCGTAACCCTAACCCAAACCGTAACCCTAACCCTAAACCTAAGCCTAACCCTAACCCTAACCCTACGCTAATCCTAACCCTAACGCTTACCCTAACCCTAACACTAACCCTAACCCTAACCCTAATCCTAACACTAAGCGTAACTCTAACCCTAAATGTAACCCTAACCCTAACCGTAACCCTAACCCTAACCGTAACCCTAACCCTTACCCTAACCCTAACCCAAACCCTAACCCTAACCCTAACCCTAACCCAAACCTTAACCCTAACCCTAACACTAACCCTAACCCTTAACCCACCCTAACCCTTAGTATAACCCTAACCCTAACCCTAACCCTAACCCTAACCCTAACCCTAACCCTAAATCTAAGGCTAACCGTAACCCCTAACCCTAACCCTAAACCTAACCCTACCCTAACCATAACCCTAACCCTTACCCTAACCCTAACCCTAACCTGAACCCTAACCCTAACCCTAACCCTAAACCTAAGGCAAACCCTAACACTAAACCTAACACTAACCCTAACCCTAACAGTAAACCTAACTCTAAACCTAACCCTAACCCTAACCCAAATCCCTAACCTTAACACTAACCCAAAACCTAACCCTAACCCTAACCCAAACCCAAACCCGAACCCTAACCCTAACCCTAACCCTAACGTAAACCCTAAGCCTAACCCAACCCTAACACTAACCCTAACCCTAATTCTAACTCTAACCCTAACGCAAATCCTAACCGTAACCCTAATCCTAACCCTAACCCTAACCTAACCCAAACCGTAACCCTAACCCTAACCCTACCCCTAACCCTTACCCTAACCCTAACCCTAACCCTAACCCTAACCCTAACCCTAACCCTTACCCTAACCCTAACGCAAACACTAACCCTAACCCTAACCCTAACCCTAACCCTAACCCTAACTCTAACACTTACCCTAACCCCTAACCCTAACCCTAACCCTACCCTAAACCTAACCCTAACCCAAACCCTAACCCTAACCCTAACGCAACCCTAACCCTAACCCTAAGCCTAAACCTAACACTATCACTAAACCCGAACCCTAACCCTAACACTTACCCTAACCGTAATCCAAACCCTAACCCTAACCCTAAACCAAACCCTAACCCTAACACTAACATTAACCCTAACCCTAAACCCTAACCCTAACCCTAACCCTACCGTAACTCTAACCCTAACCCTAACCCTTACCCTAACCCTAATCCAAACCCAAAATCTAACCCTAACCGTAACCCTAACCCAAACCGTAACCCTAACCCTAACCCTAACCCTAACCCTAACCCTAAGCCTAACCCTAACCCTAACCCTACCCTAATCCTAAACCTAACGCTTACCCTAACCCTAACCCTAACCCTAACACTAACTCTAACCCTAACACAAACCCAAACCCTAACCCTAAACCTAACCCTAACTAACCGTAACCCTAACCCTAACCGTAACCCTAACCCTAACCCTAACCTGACCCTTACCCTAACCCTAACACTAACCCTAACCCTAAACTGAACCCTAACTCTAACCCTGACTCTAACGCAAACCCTAACCCAAACCCTAACCCTAACACTAACCCTAACCCTAACACTAACCTTAAACCTCACCCTAACCCTAAACCTAACTCTAACCCTAACTCTAACCCTTACCCTAACCCTAACCAAAACCCTATAGCTAACCCTAACCCTAACCCAAATCCTAACCCTATCCCTAACCCTAAATCTAAGGCACCGTAACCCCTAACCCTAACCCTAACCCTAACCCTACCCTAACCATAACCCTAACCCTTACCCTAACCCTAACCCTAACCTGAACCCTAACCCTAACCCTAACCCTAAGGCAAACCCTAACACTAAACCTAACACTAACTCTAACCCTAACAGTAAACCTAAATCTAAACCTAACCCTAACCCTAACCCAAATCCCTAACCTTAACACTAACCCAAAACCTAACCCTAACCCTAACCCTAACCCTAACCATAACCTTAACCCTAACCCTAACGTAAACCCTAAGCCTAACCCAACCCTAACACTAACCCTAACCCTAATTCTAACTCTAACCCTCACGCAAACCATAACCCTAACCCTAACCCTAACCCTAACCCTAACCTAACCCAAACCGTAACCCTAACCCTAACCCTAACCCTAACCCTAACCCTAACCCTTACCCTAACCCTAACACTAACCCTAACCCCTAACCCTAACCCTAAGCCTAACTCTACCCTAACCCAATCCCTAACCCTAACCCTAATCCTAACACTAAGCGTAACTC
>JAQJZF010000037.1:822500-825000 GCA_028537955.1 Microtus californicus | reverse complement strand
TAACCCTAACCCTACCCTAACCATAACCCTAACCCTTACCCTAACCCTAACCCTAACCTGAACCCTAACCCTAACCCTAACCCTAAGGCAAACCCTAACACTAAACCTAACACTAACTCTAACCCTAACAGTAAACCTAAATCTAAACCTAACCCTAACCCTAACCCAAATCCCTAACCTTAACACTAACCCAAAACCTAACCCTAACCCTAACCCTAACCCTAACCATAACCTTAACCCTAACCCTAACGTAAACCCTAAGCCTAACCCAACCCTAACACTAACCCTAACCCTAATTCTAACTCTAACCCTAACGCAAACCATAACCCTAACCCTAACCCTAACCCTAACCCTAACCTAACCCAAACCGTAACCCTAACCCTAACCCTAACCCTAACCCTAACCCTAACCCTAACCCTTACCCTAACCCTAACACTAACCCTAACCCCTAACCCTAACCCTAAGCCTAACTCTACCCTAACCCAATCCCTAACCCTAACCCTAATCCTAACACTAAGCGTAACTCTAACCCTAACTGTAACTCTAACCCTAACAGTAACCCAAACCCTAACCCCTAATCCTAACCCTAATCCTAACACTAACCCTAACCCTAACACTAACCCTAACCCCTAACCCTAACCCTAAGCCTAACTCTACCCTAACCCAAACCCTTCCCATAACCCTAACCCTAAAACTAACCCTAACACTAACTCTAACCCTAACGCAAACCCTAAACCTAACCCTAACCCTAACCCTAACCGTAATCCTAACCCTAACCCTAACCCTTACCCTAACCCTAACCAAAACCCTAACCCTAACACTAACCCTAACACAAACGTTAACCCTAACCCTAACCTTAACCCTAACCCTTACCCTATCCCTAACCCTTACTATAACCCTAACCCTAACCCTAACCCTAAACCCTAACCCTAACCCTAAATCTAAGGCTAACCGTAACACCTAACCCTAACCCTATCCCTAACCCTACCCTAACCATAACCCTAACCCTTACCCTAACCCTAACCCTAACCTGAACCCTAACCCTAACCCTAACCCTAACCCTAACCCTAAGGCAAACCCTAACACTAAACCAAACACTAACCCTAACCCTAACAGTAAACCTAACTCTAAACCTAACCCTAACCCTAACCCAAATCCCGAACCTTAACACTAACCCAAAACCTAACCCTAACCCTAACCCTAACCCTAACACTAACCCTAAACCCTAACCCTAACCCTAAGCCTAACTCTACCCTAACCCAATCCCTAACCATTACCCTAACCCTAACACTAACCCTAACCCTAACACTAACCTTAAACCTCACCCTAACCCTAACCCTAACTCTAACCCTAACTCTAACCCTTACCCTAACCCTAACCAAAACCCTATAGCTAACCCTAACCCTAACCCAAATCCTAACCCTATCCCTAACCCTAAATCTAAGGCACCGTAACCCCTAACCCTAACCCTAACCCTAACCGTAACCGTAACCCTAACCCTAACCCTTACCCTAACCCTAACCCAAACCCTAAACCTAACCCTAACCCTAACACTTACCCTAACCCTAACACTAACCCTAACCCCTAACTCTAACCCTAAGCCTAACTCTACCCTAACCCAATCCCTAACCATAACCCTAACCCTAACACTAACCCTAACACTAACTCTAACCCTAACGCAAACCCTAACCCTAACCCTAACCCTAACCCTAACCGTAACCCTAACCCTAACCCTAACCCTAACCCTTACCCTAACCCTAACCCAAACCCTAACCCTAAGCCTAACTCTACCCTAACCCAATCCCTAACCCTAACCCTAACTCTAACACTTACCCTAACCCCTAACCCTAATCCTAACCGTAACCCTAACCTAAACCTAACCCTAACCCAAACCCTAACCCTAACCCTAACGCAACCCTAACCCTAACCCTAAGCCTAAACCGAACACTAACACTAAACCCTAACCCTAACCCTAACACTTACCCTAACCGTAATCCAAACCCTAACCCTAACCCTAACCCAAACCTTAACCCTAACCCTAACCCTAACCCTAACTCTAACACTTACCGTAACCCCTAAACCAAACCTTAACCCTAACCCAATCCCTAAACCTAACCCTAACCCTAACCCTAACGCAAACCCTAACCCAATCCCTAAACCTAACCCTAACCCTAACCCTAACGCAAACCCTAACCCTAACCCTAAGGCTAAACCCTAAACCTAACCCTAACCCTAACCCAGAACTTACCCTAACCGTAATCCAAACCCTAACCCTAACCCTAACCCAAATCCTAAACCTAACCCTAACCCTAACCCTAACATTAACCCTAACCCTAAACCCTAACCCTAACCCTACCGTAACCCTAAACCTAACCCTAACCCTTACCCTAACCCCAATCCAAACCCTAAACCTAACCCTAACCGTAACCCTAACCCAAACCGTAAGCCTAACCCTAACCCTAACCCTAAGCCTTAGCGTAACCCTAACCCTACCCTAATC
>JAQJZF010000037.1:815000-817500 GCA_028537955.1 Microtus californicus | reverse complement strand
CCATTACCCTAACCCTAACACTAACCCTAACGCAAACCCTAACCCTAACGCTAACTCTAACCCTAACCCTAACCCTAACCGTAACCGTATCCCTAACCCTAACCCTTACCAAACCCTAACCCAAACCCTAACCCTAACCCTAACCCTAACACTTACCCTAACCCTAACACTAACCCTAACCCCTAACCCTAACCCTAAGCCTAACTCTACCCTAACCCAATCCCTAACCATAACCCTAACCCTAACACTAACCCTAACACTAACTCTAACCCTAACGCAAACCCTAACCCTAACCCTAACCCTAACCCTAATCGTAATCCTAACCCTAACCCGAACCCTTACCCTAACCCTAACCCAAACCCTAACACTAAGCCTAACTCTACCCTAACCCAATCCCTAACCCTAACCCTAACTCTAACACTTACCCTAACCCCTAACCCTAATCCTAACCGTAACCCTAACCTAAACCTAACCCTAACCCAAACCCTAACCCTAACCCTAACGCAACCCTAACCCTAACCCTAAGCCTAAACCGAACACTAACACTAAACCCTAACCCTAACCCTAACACTTACCCTAACCGTAATCCAAACCCTAACCTTAACCCTAACCCAAACCTTAACCCTAACCCTAACCCTAACCCTAACTCTAACACTTACCGTAACCCCTAAACCAAACCTTAACCCTAACCCAATCCCTAAACCTAACCCTAACCCTAACCCTAACGCAAACCCTAACCCTAACCCTAAGACTAAACCCTAAACCTAACCCTAACCCTAACCCAGACCTTACCCTAACCGTAATCCAAACCCTAACCCTAACCCTAACCCAAATCCTAAACCTAAGCCTAACCCTAACCCTAACATTAACCCTAACCCTAAACACTAACCCTAACCCTACCGTAACCCTAAACCTAACCCTAACCCTTACCCTAACCCCAATCCAAACCCTAAACCTAACCCTAACCGTAACCCTAACCCAAACCGTAAGCCTAACCCTAACCCTAACCCTAAGCCTTAGCCTAACCCTAACCCTACCCTAATCCTAACCCTAACCCTTACCCTAACCCTAACACTAACCATAACCCTAACCCTAACCCTTACACTAAGCGTAACCCTAACCCTAACTGTAACCCTAACCCTAACCGTAACCCTAACCCTAACCCTAACCGTAACCCTAACCCTAACACTAACCCTAACCCCTAAACCTAAACCTAAGCCTAACCCTACCCTAACCCTAACCCTAACAATAACCCTAACCCTAACACTAACCCTAACCCCTAACCCTAACCCTAAGCCTAACTCTACCCTAACTCAATCCCTAACCATAACCCTAACCCTAACACTAACCCTAACACTAACTCTAACCCTAACGCAAACCCTAACCCTAACCCTAACCCTAACCCTAATCGTAATCCTAACCCTAACCCGAACCCTTACCCTAACCCTAACCCAAACCCTAACACTAAGCCTAACTCTACCCTAACCCAATCCCTAACCCTAACCCTAACTCTAACACTTACCCTAACCCCTAACCCTAATCCTAACCGTAACCCTAACCTAAACCTAACCCTAACCCAAACCCTAACCCTAACCCTAACGCAACCCTAACCCTAACCCTAAGCCTAAACCGAACACTAACACTAAACCCTAACCCTAACCCTAACACTTACCCTAACCGTAATCCAAACCCTAACCTTAACCCTAACCCAAACCTTAACCCTAACCCTAACCCTAACTCTAACACTTACCGTAACCCCTAAACCAAACCTTAACCCTAACCCAATCCCTAAACCTAACCCTAACCCTAACCCTAACGCAAACCCTAACCCTAACCCTAAGACTAAACCCTAAACCTAACCCTAACCCTAACCCAGACCTTACCCTAACCGTAATCCAAACCCTAACCCTAACCCTAACCCAAATCCTAAACCTAAGCCTAACCCTAACCCTAACATTAACCCTAACCCTAAACCCTAACCCTAACCCTACCGTAACCCTAAACCTAACCCTAACCCTTACCCTAACCCCAATCCAAACCCTAAACCTAACCCTAACCGTAACCCTAACCCAAACCGTAAGCCTAACCCTAACCCTAACCCTAAGCCTTAGCCTAACCCTAACCCTACCCTAATCCTAACCCTAACCCTTACCCTAACCCTAACACTAACCATAACCCTAACCCTAACCCTTACACTAAGCGTAACCCTAACCCTAACTGTAACCCTAACCCTAACCGTAACCCTAACCCTAACCCTAACCGTAACCCTAACCCTAACACTAACCCTAACCCCTAACCCTAAACCTAAGCCTAACCCTACCCTAACCCTAACCCTAACAATAACCCTAACCCTAACACTAACCCTAACCCTAACTCTAACCCTAACGCAAACCCTAACCCTAACCCTAACCGCAACCCTAACACTAACCCTAACCCTTACCCTAACCCTAACCCAAACCCTAACCCTAACCCTAAGCTTAACCCTAACCCTAACACTACC